>CAJQZJ010033120.1:4784171-4796118 GCA_907164525.1 Lophiomys imhausi | reverse complement strand
CACACACACACACACACACACACACACACACACACACACACACACACCCAACACACAGACATAGCCCACATACATAATATAGTCACAGAAGACAATTATGGGAGAAAGAGTCTCTGCAAGTCTATCGTGGTGGCACATATCTGAATTCTCAGTATCTGGGAAGGAGATGGAATTCATAGGTTCAAGATTTTAAGTCCACACTCTGGTAATGAATTTGAGTCTATCCCTATGTGACATTTGAAGGCAGTGTTGGAAACAGGAACCCATATAGTCAAACTAAAGGACATTCAAGGGAAGAAGGAAGACAGGCAAGAAGGAAGAAAATGTCATTTCTGAAGGACTTTGAGCAGAGACTGAGATGGAAACGCTGCAGAAGGCAAAACTAATCACTTTAGCAGCAACCAGGGATGGATAGTTGATGCTGGAAAATAGCCTACCAACAGTTCTCAGGTAGTACAGGCATGATAATGGAGAAATCTGGGGATAATTGCTGACTGCTACAGGACCACATTTGTTCTTATTGGCTCAATAGTGCAATTTTGGTTGCCTAAGATGTGTCCAGCATTCCCATGGGCACCATTTAAATTCTGCATGTTCCTACAGGGCACAGCAATAGGGAAGTATGAAATAACTTTGTTTCTTTCAGCAGGTTATTTCTCTAGAACACAGAGAGAGCAAAATCCCATAACTACCAAAGAATGTGGTCATGTAGTCAAGTCAAGCTGGAAAATTAATTTTTGATAAGGAAATTTAACCTGGGGTTAGCATGGCAATTTGAGGCCATAATCAGGAGTCCCTGAAGTATGTTGAACATATCTAGGCCAAGTGCAGAAAATCAGCTACTTCTAGAAGATAAGAAAGAGATTCACCCATAAAACATAAAATCACTCCTACATTTGGTAGTATCAAATCCCATTTTTAAAAAATAGTTAACCTGTGACCACATTAATATAACCCATAGACAACGGGACAAGGTGTGCATATATGCTTGCTCTGTTTTATGAGTCATTTCTCTGCACTAGCCTAGTTGTTCATAGTTGTTAGAATCATTTCAGTGTAGCTATTGTAAGTATATTTTATATTCCCCCAGGCTAAGATCTAATATCTACTCAATTGAACTCTAGTACATGTCATTGAATTACTCCAGTTACGTGCAGAAGCAGAATAACAAAAAATTTTCTTGTTTTCCATTTAGGTCACAATATAGGCAACTTCATTTTAGAATCACAGTCTATTTCTTGGCCATATTAGGAAACAAAAACACATTTCAGTCTGTAGTTTTAAAGTTTTCACATTCCAATTTTGAAGGATTCCTCTAATGTGTCTGTTCACTTAGAGCATTCCTCTCCCTGTTCCTAAGCATCTAATCTACTGAGATTGAAACTAATACACTCAGATCTATTCTAACTGTCATTTGTTGTTTCAAAAAGTTTAATGAGTTGGAGAGAAAGATGTAAGAGAAAAGTGGCAACTGGCAAATTTCCTAATCGAGAATATTCTAATTCTCGATTAGGAATTAGCATTGTGCTTGTAATTTTGTAAATGTGATTATTTCTTCAGGATTGGTTTAATATGCTGTTTTTTTTAAAACAAAGACAAGTACATAATGTTTTCTAGATAATCTCATTAAGGACAACATTTACAGTAAGAGACCTGTCATTGTTCTGTTTGAATGATAGGCACTTCCTATGTGTTTAATAATCACTGCATCTGGGTGTGCTAGCATCTATGAAACCAACTATAGAGACTTATGTCTTTGAGAAAATACCTGAAATAAATAATGTAATGGAGGATATTTTAATTACTTCATGATTTAAGAAAGATTCTTCCATGGTTAGTTGTGTCAATGAACTAGAACAAAGCATCATGGACTTGGAGAAATATGGAGAAAAATGTGCCCATCTCCACCACCAAGGTGGGGTAACAATGAGCAAAATAAGAAGGGACTAGAAGTAATTGTGTGTAACTCATAAAACTTTGTGAGCATTTATAAATGTTTGAACAGTAAAAATAAGAAAATCAACATCTGTTATAAACAGAATGTGTAAAATCCATAAAATATTTAATATAAGCTAAATATAGTAATTGTTTATAGTAATAAACTTAAATATGCAATAAATACTTTTTTATTAAAATCAATATTGAGTAGAAGTTTAAAATATAAATATAAAATGCATATATCAGATGAATCAAACAGCAACTGAAAAGAAAAGATAAAATTACCACACTATTATTGTATATTACAGTGTCCTTATCACTTTATTCTTTTGTTGTTTAGTTTTCATGTCATGACCAAATAACTTAGGTGAGTGAAGAATAATAAGTGTACATACACCAGAGGTCATTATGCCATTCTGAACAAGAGGAACTTTTATCAATTCTTGATCATAATACAACCATTATGAATATAAAATCAATCCTGAATTTAAAATAATGACATGGAGCATACTAAATTTATCATGTAATGTCCTGTGTTTAAGAGGGAAATTTTCATTTTTCATGTGAATAAGATGAACAAAAATAATACATATAAAATTTCTGGTCAAACTAAGGTCTTATAATAATTAGTTACATTAACACACACACACACACACACACACACACACACACACACACACACACAAAGACACTTGCCTATCCTAAAGTTTTATTTTCTGTAACCTGTTACACAAGACTTCCTTGAAGAGCAACCTTGAACCAAAAGAACCAACACACATCAAACATATGCATGGTGCTTTGGATTGACATATTATACAGACGCCATCTCAAGAAAAAGATCATATGTGATGTATGAAACATCGGGGATAATTTTAATAAGTTACTGGTACACTAAATATATGTATAACAATCATCACAATGATATTTTAAAAAAGAAATAAATAGCAATTGCATGAACATAATTTTATATTAAATCAAGTTTAGTGTTGTATTAACTGCTCATATTGAACCTGCATATGCACTATGAAATAAGGAACTGTATGAAGGAAACTCTTTCAAGCAAAAAAAAGAAGCAACAATGGCATTCTGTGAAGCATCCATCTCTAGTCATAAAAATATTGCCACACAGAGATAGTAAGCTAGCATCTTAAGTTTATTTTCATAAGTTAGCCTTTTGGTGAATTTAAGGGTGGCAAAATATAACTGATGGAGTGTCCATGGGAAATAATCTGAAGAAACTCATACTTCCAATAGTTTAACACTGACTGCATAAAAAGCTTATTATTGATATATTTCATAAGAGGTACATATATACACACCACAGAAAGCAAGACTTTTAAGTTATGTGTATACACATCCACTTGCATGAAATTGTTGCAATTAAAAGTACTGTACCAAGTACATCACAGTAAATTTACTATATGAATTATATAGACAAATAATTTTGTACACAAGAGAAGTATTCAGCATACATCTTTATTATTATGCATAAAATCTTAGTCTTCTGTTTAAGAGATGATGAATTTTACAGTGGAATATATATATATATTTGAGAATATAAAAATCAGGCCAAATATAGTGGTTCAAACATACACCAGAGCTCAAGAGACAGGGGCTATGATAGATATTGCCATAAGTTCAGGTCTAGAATGTTCTACATAGTGAGTTCCAGAGCAGCAAGAATAGATAGAAAAATACTGTGTCTAAAAGAGCTTAATGAAGTATACAAGAAAACAAGAAAAATGAGGCAATTCAAGTCACATTTTATAATTCAGTTGTTTTAAGAAACTTAGGATATAAAACAATTCTGTTTACTTCAGAACTGTTCATCATTGATATGGGGGTCTTCTCTGTGATAAAAGGAAGAATTAACTGCAGTCATAAAACCACTTTGTCCTTTTCTTGCATTGAATAAGTAAACAAGTGAGAGAAGTTCAGTAAGTCTATTTATACTAATAAACAATTTCCCCTGATTTTCACCATCAGATCCTGAGTAAAGTTAATATGGTTAGTGGAGAAGTGTGTGCATATCAGCAATTCTGTCTATAAAATGCTTTTAATGGGTGATACCACTTATTACTGAATATTTTATTTTATTGTAAATTAAACATAGTCTTTATGAGTAATGACTGGTAGGATAATGGAAGCCAGGAAAGGTAATCTGTATCAATAACAGGTTCTGTAACAAGAATATTCCACAAAATAATTTCTCTGTACAGGGTAGCAACATCTCTGATAATTTCTCATAGAGAAGCAAATTTCTACATTTCAAACCCAAGATATGCATGATGTGGGAAGGAAAGGGCACTCCTGAGAACTTTGGTGGTAACCCTCCAATTTCTGTAAGTAATGTGTTCACAGATCCAAAGGTCATTTATAAGTCTGAAGTCATTGGAAACTCAGAACTGAATAAGATTCATGATTCTTCTGAGTCTGCTTAACAAGTAAGTGGTTAGTCAATGTATTATGAGAGATAAATTGCCACTAGTCTAATTAAAAATCTACCAGACACTTGAGTTTGTAACCTAAGCTCAATCTCCTGTATAAAATGTCAGTTTTACTATGAATTGTTAACAACTGCAACTGAAATGTTGCTAAGACAACCAACTGTGCAGCCAGACCCCAGAATGAAAGATCAGTGCTATATTTCTAAAAATTCTTAAATTTAATTTTTGATAATTTCATTTATAATATTAACTTGATTTGGGATAATTTTTAAAACTTTAAGTGACTCAACTAAGATTTTATATATATTTTTCTATCATCTTCTGATATTTCATTGCTTTTTGAAAATCTTAACTATAGTTAAAAGAAGCCATTTCGAAGAGATTAAGAGACATAGTTCAATGCATAAAACAATAGGTTGAGCACCTCCGTCACAACACCTTGTTACTTCACTATTAGTCTTTCTTCTCTAGGAATAATATCTAACCTCAAGTGCTCAGCCCTAGACAAATATAGGCAAGCAACACTAAATGCACTCAGCAGATTTTATATATATAAAGTATATGTGTAATGCTAGTTAGGAAAGTATAAGAGGCCATTAATTTTGAGAGTGAATGAGAGCATGGGAAATGCTGAAAGGACCAGGAGGGAGGAAAATATGTATACACAGTTCTAATACATAGAATTTTCAAAAATAAAGAAAAATCCTACTTGAGATGAGCAAAATAGAGTATATATCCATAATCCCAGTGACTGGGAATTGACAGCAGGAAAATTTCACAGCTAGGGCTATTTTAGGGTACAGAATGAGTCCAGGTCAATTCCATAGAAAGAATGTATCAAAAACGAGAAGTGTAAATTTTGACATAGAATTTTAAGAATGGATTAGAGGCCTGGGACAGAACCAAATATGACTGAAAAAAGAAGTCAATGAAATCATTAATAAGTATATTCTGGTATACACGTAGATACTTAGCCTAATTGTCATCAGTGAGGCTTTCTCTAGCAGCCAATGGGAGCAGAAAGAGACTCATAGTCAGACATTATATGGAGCTAAGGAACCCTGCAGAAAAGGGGAAGGAAGAATTGTAGGATCCAGAGGGGTTGAGGACACCAGGAGAATGTGGCTCACAGAATCAACTAAGCAGAACTCATAGGGTCTCACAGAGACTGAAGCAGCAAGCACAGAGCCTGCATGAATCTGCGCTAGGTCTCTGCATATATGCTATTGTCGTTCAGCTTGTGATTTTTGTTAAACTCATAATAGTTGGATCTGGGTTGTCTCTGACTCTTTGGACTGCTTGTGGGACATTTTTTCTCCTATTGCCTTGTCCAGCCTTGATATGAATGTATAGGAGTAGTCCTACTTTATGTATTGTGTTATGCCATCTTTGGTGAGATCACTGGCAGGCCTGCTGTTTTCTGAATGGAAATGGAGAATCAGTGGATCTGTGGGAGAAGGGAGGTAGGGGTGGACAGGGAGGAATGGAGACGTTGGAGGCTTGGTTGAGATTTATTGTATGAGAGAAAATTAAAAAAAAGAAAAATATTAATAAAATAAATTTTAAAAGGAAAAATAATCTTATCAATAGGTAAATTAAAGCACAGCACAATATATATGAAACTAAAATGAGTATTTTTTTAGTTATTGTGTCTTGCATTTTATGGTTTTTTTTTAGTTTGCTTGAGTTCTCTGTATGTACTCCCTCTGTACCAGGCTGGCTGGGAACTTACAGGCTACCTCCTACTACAGTCTTCCAAGAGATGAATTATATTATGAGTCATTACCAATGCTCACACTCCTAACTGACAATACAATCTTTGAGAATTTGGAAGTACAACTGAAAATTTAAATACTGTATCTTCACTCAAAGGTCTTCTGGTCAGTAAAAAAGATAATGATGAAATGACTAATACCAAAAGAAAAGGAAAAATAAAAATGTTCTTAATGATGTCACATACTATAAAAGAACAATAAAGCTATAAGAAAGAATTTGAAAGTATAGGCTATATCTATTTTAACAATTTTAGGATAAAAATCCTGGAGGATGAGTAGTTTACTTTAGATTTGAAGTATGAGTAGAAGCCACACTTATTTTGTAGATAATTGAGTTGCTACTTTTGAATAGAAAAGTTAATAGGGTAACAGTTAAAAAGTTAAAAATTTTATCCAAAGGATTTTGTAAGGTACATGTGAGAATCCCAAAATAGATCTCAATTACTATTTAATTTTCACAGGTTTGGCAGTTTCAAGGGATATTGAACTGCAAGTCCATCAAGGGTAGGCTCATTATTAATTTTGCTTCTCTGTTACTGGCTTGGAGCTAATTCTCAGCACTAAAGCATGTGGGTCACTTCTAACAATTGAACTCATCAGCAATTCCTCATTAGTAACCAGTTCTAATGTAATTTGTCCCTACTATTTTAAATATAGATGATATTTTCCTGCTTCTGACCAGAATACTCATTTAAGTATATTAAGATACTTTACTGCATGAGAAATCTAATCACATTTTAAAATCACATCAATCCTCTTGAATATGCTATTTTAGTAAACTATTCTTTAATTCTGTCATACACATCCCAGAACCAGTCAAATGTGTTAGACACTAAAGACCCTACTGCTTAATAGAAAATTGCTTAAATGATAGTTTGCTCTTCCCTGGAAAATAAGATATAGGGTGTTTTAAGTGAAATAGTTCTACCCTCCTTTCAGAATAACTTTTAATGATAAAACTTGATTTCAATGTATACATAGGATTTTCAAGAAAATTTCAGTACTTTAACAGAAACTTAAACAACTAAAAATAATAAGAATATAATTGCTTGATTTTAATCTAAAAATATATATTTTATTATGAAATAGTGAGGAAATTATTGATGAAAACTAAAGTCTGATAATTTATCTTCATGCTGAGATAACATTTTAATCTCTAAATATATACACATACATAAAAATACTTGGCTCTTCTAAAAGGAAGTAACTGCAAAGTGACGTAGTGCATAGAATGGGTAATTTCAGGAGATATATATGAATCTTTTCTTGTATGTTAAGTCACACCATAGTTCAATCCTGACACACACCTAAGAAACTCATGGGTAGAGTGATGACCTCACCAATAGAGAGAGCAGAAACAAGGGTGCAACCAATTTTATATCACCCCTACTTCTTCAAGTCTGCTGGAGGGCTTAAATCAGTTCTGCAAAGAACTTCAGATATTTGCTTATTTTTACATCTAACTAAAAATCATATCTGAGGCTAAGAAGATGGCTCCGATGGTAAAATCCTTATCTTGCAAGCCTGCTAATCTCAGTTCAATCTCCAAAACTGCTATAAAGCTAGAAGTGACGCTTCTTGTCTGTAGTACCAGCATTCCTACAGTAAGATGGGAGACAGAGGCAGGAAGCAGCTAAAGTGTGCTCATGCATGTAGAAACATGAAAGACCTTGCCTCAAAACAGTGCCCCATGCTTCAGGAAACAGGGTAGATGAATTTTTAATTAATTCATTAATTCATTAACTTTACACACTGATTGCGGCTTCCCCTTCCTCTTTTCCTCCTTTTCACTCTTTTTACCCCCATCTCCACCTTCTCCCTTTCTCCTCAGGAAGGGGGAATTCTCCCACAGATATCAATCAGCCTTGACATGTCCAGTTGTAGTAAGACTAGTTGCATTTTTACCTATTGAGGAAGGACAAGGCAGCGCAGTTATAGAAAGGGTATCAAAGGCAGGCGACAGAGTCAGAGACAGCCCCTGTTCCTGCTGTTAGGAGTCCCACATGAACTCCAAGCTACACAACTGTTACATATGTGCAGAGGGCCTAGGTCTATCCCATAAATGCACTCTGGTTGGCCTTACAGTCTCTGCAGGTCCCCATGGGCCCAGGTTAGTTGATTCTGTATATTTTCTTATGGTGTCCTTAACCTCTCTGGTTCTTTCAATCCTTCCTCCCCTTCTACAGGATTCCCCAACCTCTGCCGAATGTTTGGTTGTGAGTCTCTGCCTCTGTTTTCATCAGTGGCTGGGTGAAGCCTCTCAGATAGATGTTATGCTAGCCTCCTGTCTACAAGTATACCAGAATATCATTAATAGTGTCGAGGGTGGGCTCTTTCTCATGGCATGGGTCTCAAACTGGGCCAGTCATTGGTTGGTCATTCTCTCAATTTCTGCTCCATTTTACCCCTGAACATTTTGCAGACAGAACAAATTGTGGGTCGAAGGTTTTGTAGTTGGTTTGGTGTCCCTGTCCCTTCATTGGAAGTCTGGCCTTGTCACAGGAGGTGACAGTTTCATGTTCTTTTGTATTTTTATCTTTATTTTAATTTATTTTTTATTTCTTCAAGTTACATCTCAATTGCAATCCCCTCCCTACTCCCCCCTCCAGTCCCACCCTCCCACTCTCAAACCCCCATCCTCTTCCTTTTTTTTTTAAGTTTAAGGTTTATCTTATTTCCCCCAACAGCTCCCCCTTTCAGTCCAACAAATGGCTCTTTCTCTTATAATAGTAAATACAATACAAAACAACAGAGGTAATTAGGCCACAGTTATGAAGGTTATATGGCTTAGCGTACGTTCCCAATGTCCAGTCCATATGTATTTGGCACCTGACTTTAACATTCTACTATCTAAACATCACCATGAGTTTAAAGTACTATATCTAACTCAACTTTCATACTAACTTGCAACACAATTTTAAAAACATCTTCTTAGATCCAGAACACTCTTTTGATTCCTAAGCAACTCAAAACTTAATTATGAGACTCTAGCTATCTATTCTTCAACCACCTCAGAGACCTGAGAGGGATAAATATGTCTGATTATATAGGAAGTACAGTGCCTGCAGCTTCCAAAACTAAGAAATGACACACCAGTGGCTGCCTGGACTGTTCCCATTTTCTCTCCAAACATTACAGCATCGATCTTCAGGCGTTTGGTCTTGTTTCTCTGACAGACATTGATTGTACAGCAGGGGTTATGAAGGACTTGCCTACCCTGTCTTGGCAGAGCTAGGCTGTCGACTTATCTGCTTCCAAGTTTTGTACTTTTTTTTTTTGAATTTTTTTCCTTTATTTTTTATTTCTTCAAGTTACATCTCAATCTCAGTCCCCTCCCTATTCCACCTCCAGTCCCACCCTCCCACCCTCAACCCCCCATCCTCTTCCCTTTTTTTTTTCTTTTAAGTTTAAGGTATATTTTATTTCCCCCTACAGTTTCCCCTTTCAGTCCAACAAATGGCTCTTTCTCTTATAATAACAAATACAATACAGTACAACAGAGGTAATTAGGCCACAGTTATGAGGGTTATATGGCTTAACGTACATTCCCAATGACCAGTCCATATGTATTTGGTACTTGACTTTAACATTCTACTATCTAAACATCTCCATGAGTTTAAAGGTCTATATCTGACTCAACATTCATACTAACTTGCAACACAATTTTAAAAGTATCTTCTTAGATCTATAACACTCTCTTGACTCCTAAACAACTCAAAATTTAATTATGAGACTCTAGCTATCTGTTCTTCAACCACCTCAGAGACCTGAGAGGGATAAATATATCTGATTTTATAGGAAGTACAGGGCCTGCAGCTTCCCAAACTAAGAAATGACATACCTGTGGCTGCCTGGACAGTTCCCATTTTCTCTCCATACATTACAGCATCGATCTTCAGTCATTTGGCCCCGTTTCTCTGACAGACATTGATTGTAGAGCAGGGGTTATGAAGGACTTACCTACCCTGTCTTGTCAGAGCTAGGCTGTCGACTTACCTGCTTCCAGGTTTTGTCCTTTTTGGACAGCATTCTGTCTACAGTTGGGGCAAGGGGCTTTTCCTACCAAGAGATAGGCTTGCAACTAATTCAATCATCTCCCACTGGAGATTCTTCGATGCTCATCTTCTACTTGGAAGAGAATAGGGGGTGCTGTCAGGAGTTGATATGTCTTGATATAAAAAAATCTAAAGTTACGAAAACATCTTTGAATGCCATATTCTGCAGATCTCTTGAGGTTTTTGAAGAGGCCCTATCTATCTCTTATATTAGGGTAAGCAGATGTTGCTTGTCTCTTGCTGGTTTATTTCTGATTAGCTTAGAAAGTAACTATAATAGGCTGTCATAGTACCCAACTGAATGACCAGCTTGCATAACCATTAGTTTGCATTTCTTAATTACCCTAAACAGTTTATGACAATTAGTAGTAAAAGGCCGAAACATCACATTTCATTTTTTTCTTTACCTCCTAACCTTTCTATCCCATTTCTCTGGGGTGGGGTGTCCTTATATAACAGTCCCTCATGTCAGTTGAGAGGTCGTATAAGGGCCAAGAGCCTCTTCATTCATTGGGGATCTACGAAGCAGTACCATCAGTGAAAAGTGTCTCATTGCCCGGGAGAGAGAACTACTAAACAAACAAACCAATAAGCATACAATAGATAAAAAAGACTAAAAAATAGAAAAAATATAACTAATATATAAAAAATAGATAAAGAATAAAAATTAAAAATAAGAAGTCTATGTCCAAGTTCCCTTTTCTAGTTCCATCCATTTGGCTGCAAATTGCATAATTTCATTGTTCCTGATAGCTGAATAATATTCCATTGTATAGATGTACCAGTTTTTTGACCCATTCTTCAGTTGAGGGACATCTGGGTTGTTTCCAGTTTCTAGCTATTACAAATAAGGCTGCTATGAACATAGATGAGGAAACTTCCTTACGATTCCGTGAGGAGACTTTTGGGTGTATACCCAGAAGTGGTTTGGCTGGGTTCTGAGGCAAAACTATTCCAAATTTTCTAAGATATAGCTGTGCTGACCTCCATAGTGGTTGCACAAGCCTGCACTCCCACCAGCAATGGAGGGGGGTTCTTCTTTCTCCACATCCTCACCAGCATGTGCTGTTATTTGAGCTTTTGATCTTAGCCATTCTGACAGGTGTGAGATGGAATCTCAGAGTCGTCTTCAGTTGCATTTCTCTGATCCCCCCAGTTTTATGTTCTATATCCCCTATTGCTAGGAATGTTAACTAGGCTCACCCTCATAGATTCCTGGGATTTTCCATTGTCCTAATTTTCTAGCTTGTCTCAGAGATGCCCCCTACACTGATTTCAGTTCTTTCTCCCAGTACCCTCTCCCTCCATCCTATGCCAACTTGATTCCTCTGGTTGCTGTCTTTGCTTCTCCCCCACCCCACCCCCTCCTTCCAGGAGATGGAAGGATTTTTAAGAACCAGAATACTAGGAAGTTGGCTATGAAACAATCCTTCCTATAAACGACTGCATAAACAAGAACAGAATAATGACACTATCAATAGTCATGCTAAAGTAGAAGGGGAAATTTTTCACAGAGTCCTATACCTAGACAAAGTCCTAAAGGACTTTGCCTGCAGAAGAAGAAAATGTAGCCACTCCCAGGGATGAGTATCCTTATTGGTTTTCCAGGACAGAGTAAACAGACCTGAAATCCTGAAATCCAGCACTCACAAACAAAAATGGACTCAGCAGGCTACATATATTTTAACACACACACACACACACACACACACACACACACACACACACACAC
>CAJQZJ010033120.1:4689650-4784161 GCA_907164525.1 Lophiomys imhausi | reverse complement strand
ACACACACACACACACACACACACACACACACACACACACACACACTACAGACACTTTCTCAATGGTATAGCCACCTTCTGATGTCACTTGGTGATGGACACTATGGTTTATTGCACATGTGATTGTTTAAAAATCATCTGCAATCAGTACTATGAATAGAGAGGATGATATTTTAATATTTTATCTCACTTCTAAAGCATTTTGCCTAGTAATAATGAAATCCTAATATACAAAGTAAAAACAATTCTGTTTGTTCAGTCAAACCTCACCTAGAACAGAAGCCTCCTGCTTCATTTCCTAGTGATTCTGTGTGGGAGTCATAGTAGGCAGTTCACCTTTACACAGAGAGCATATATGACATTGTTTTATAGTTTGTATGTAGAAAACAATATCTCTGTTTCAGATGAATTTGTATATGATATTGTAGGATTAGGTTATAAACTGAGGACAGGGACCAGAGTAAGTTGATATAACAAAACAGTACATGGTCAGATAGCATGTTCCTACTGTGGTGAGTTCTCTAACACCGTCAACATAGTTAAGAGACAGTTGACATGCTCCTTTGTGCCACATTAACATCTGTTGGCACAGTCCCCAGGAAAATAAATGTCAGTGTGTGGAACTAGGTGATTATATGTGACAATGTAGCAAACGTGTCAGTTTGAGTCATTGTCCTGTAAATTCTGTTTTCAGTGTGTTTAGCTAAAGCAGATCACCAAACTATACTTAGGGGAATTCTGTATCATTGTAAGAAAGATGTACTCAACTGAGATAAAATAATTCATGTCTTGAACTATTTTTAAAAAATGATCAAATAGCCAAAGCATAACACATATGAGTCAATGGAAGATGCAGGGTTCTGTTTTGAGTCAACTCTTCCCGTGTTCATAGTCACTGAAGGTGTAGAGTACTCCACAATTTCGACTCCTATGCTCATTTGTATTCCATTCCCAGAGTTGAAGTGAGATACCGTTTGATGTATTATGGTCTGTTCTGTCACAGAAATGGTTCAATTGTTTCTGCTCTTGGCACCAGTCAACTAAAGTGTCTTTATAAATAATAATGCTTTGTAAACAAGCAATTTCAATGCCAGTGGCAAAGTGGGGGTCTAGAGTTGCATCTTCATATTTGGAGTTATTTGGTTTTCATTGCGTGTTTGGATTTACAAGTCTTTATTAGCACCAGTAGTTCTCATCAAAAATATAGGAAATAGATGTGTTCATATATATATTCAGTTATTTACCTTAGACTATTACAGAGTTATACTGAACTGGAAATGACCAAATAATGTTGTAATGACTTATTTTATCTGGCATGTACTTATAAATGCAGATAGCATTTTGCATTTTCAATTGGTGATGGCTGATATGGATATATTTAGACAACATGGTTTCTGGATTCTACTGATCAGTTGGTAACCATTTGACAATCAACAGGACTATTCAGTCTACCATGGCTAAATGGCTAAATGATGCAAATAGACAAAATAGACACTCATAGATTTTATAAGAATTATGCAACACCAAACTTCAATCTAATTCAGTAGAAATATTTTTCTACTTTCTGAAGTCAAGTAATTAAATGAAGCACCATATTTTCCTTTGTTTTCCTGAGAACAACTATTTTTAAAAATAAGAATCCACTTTGCTAAATTCTCATGGATTGCATAACATTAATCAAATGAACAAAATTTTAAATTTAGAAGTCAGCAGTGTATGACATCAGGAAAGTGTTTGTCTTGAATTTGTTGTTCTAAAGAAAAAAGTATATGTACATGTAAGTGTAAGTACATGTAAGGAACCAGAACCTCATGACTGTTGATATATTCAGGGCCCTACTGGATAAATATTTTATTAAAGATAATAGTGGAATTAATAGAATTATTTTTTTTCAAATGGTGTAGTTATATGCAGATTTCAGATTTCCTTCTTGGCTTATAATTTTTCGAATAATGAATAATTATATATTGTAAAAATATTTCAAAGACACTCCATTTAAAATGTCTATCATCAAGAAAGTATATGATAACAACAGTTGATAAGAATGTGGGAAATGGGAACATTTTTAATGCTGTTGTGAATGAAAACAAGATTGGCAACTATGGAGTTTAGTGTGGAGATTCTTCAAACTAATAAAAGAGATCTATTATATATGACCAAACCACAACACTCCTGGGTATGCAATGAAGAGTTCTAAGTCAATATACTTAGAGATATTTGCAATTTCATATTTGTATTGAGACACTATTTGCAACAGCTAAGAAATAGAACCAGCATTAGCAAATGGATGATTATAGAACATATGGTAAAGACACACAATATAATTTTATTAAACTCTTAAGAAAATGTGTGGAAGAAGAGATGAAGATTTGTTTTCATTTAATAGTTAATGTGCATGTATATGTCTGCATATATGTATGGCACATGCAAGTGAATGTTGGTGAGGCCAGAAGTGAACACTGGACTCCCTGTAGCTAGAGTTAAAATGCTTGTGAGCTATCCAACCTGAGTATTGGGAACCAAATTCCAGGCCTCTCCAAGAGAAGCAAGTGTTCTTGACTGTTGAGACATTGTGTTAGTCCAAGAACTGGAAATTCTTTTCCACTTGCACATAGGATTTATTTTTCAAATTGTCCTGTATTCCAGTAAACTTGATTGAGAGTTTACTGAAGAGCACACTTCAAAAAAATGTTATCTGGTCTCAACATATCTGCCGTGGTCTACATTCCCATAATAGCATCACACACATACATATATTCATACATACACACACACACACATACATCACACCACATCACACCACACATGCAAACACACAACATACACTACAGAAATATTTGGTAAAAAAAATCTCATTGTATCTAGATTTTTTCTCTGACTCTCTGGCTGATTCTCTTAGAGAGCAATACTTCAATATGCAATGCCCAACAGAATAACTAATTATGTGCCAAAATAGCATGCAATATCAAATAACATATAGATACCTATCGTATTTCATTCATTGTCATGATATGTACACTGATTGCTGAATATCCTACTTCATTAAATGCATATTACATAGACAAAAATGCTATTTTAGATACATACATTATATATTTAATGTTTCTGATATTATATGCTGTTAATTATTCTAACATTTACATCACATTACTAAATGTGTTGACCAAATGCAAAACATTGGCAGTATATCTTCTATCCAAGTACTCAGAAGGCTTACACATAAGTTAAAATATAGCCCTGCTTATTTACTGACATCCAATCAAGAATGGATTACAAAAAAAAAAACTATCTCAAGGGAATTTGTTAAAACACTGGAAAGCAAAACCAATAATAAGAACCCACAATCTTTTCAAAGACACTATTGCTTGACTAGAATAGTCACACACTCTTTAATATTTAGATGGACCATGGACAAATTATATGATAGTCATCCAATTCTATAGATGTATACATCTACAATCTGTGTATATCACAGCAGACAAATCTATCATCAAGTAAAAACAGAATAGAAGAGGAATAGAAATCAAGGAAGGAATATAAGAATCTCCAAGTAAACTTCCATAAAGGGATTTGCCATACACAATCGATACTACAATAACTACTCCAAAAATTCACCTATACAAACTGCAAAGGCATGACATATATCATAATTCTTGAGTGAACATGATAAATTACAAATCTATTTCAAGGTTATGATGAAAAAATAGATCAAGTAAGATTATTTTCTTGAAACTGTGTCAACTGTGATATTTAAAGTCATTCCCAAACTGTTTAGATGAAGATGGATTTTAGTTTTTATGTTTTCTTTCCTATTTCCTAACATCAAGATAATATATGCAGGCTTTTAAATATTACTTACAAGTCTAGAGACAGGGCCAAGCAGTTAAGTCAAGTTCCTTCTAAAGATGCAATTCAGGTGGCTGACAGTTTTTTTGTAATTCCTGTTACAGGAAGATCCTATACCTTTGAATTACTTTGGAAACAAACACAAGCATGCACTAAACCAAAACAATTTTTTAGAGAAATGTAAGAAGCTCATAACTATTTTCCTACCTAGAGTTCATTCCTATAACAGTGATGCTGTAGCATCTGAACTTTAGATTATAAAATTTTAGTTTTGTTTCATCATGAAATTGTTCATGTAACTGAACACTGACATGTTGGCTACAGTTTCTTTTTTTTTTTTTTTTACATTGGTTCTGTTCATAGTATCTCTCTCTAGTATTTCACTCCTGTCCTTATCTTAGTCTTTTTTTTTTTTTTTTTTTTTAGGTTTTTCGAGACAGGGTTTCTCTGTGTATCCTTGGCTGTCCTGGACTCACTTTGTAAACCAGGCTGGCCTTGAACTCACAGAGATCCTCCTGCCTCTGCCTTCTGAGTGCTGTGATTAAAGGCGTGTGCCACCATGCCTGGCTGTCACTCCTGTCTTTAAAGAGCACAGTAGCATGTAAACATGTTGCCAGTCTGTTAAAGTCTGTCTAGATTTGTTTTACAAAATGACCTCCACACTATCAGGCATTTGAATACTGGTTCTCCAGTTGGAGGTAGCATTTCAGATTTCAAAAATGCTGCCAATTTGGAGAAAATATGTCGCTGTGGGTGTGCTTTGAGAGTTTAAATCCTCACATACTTCCAGTTAGTACTCTCTGCTTCACCCTTCCAATTGAGCAGGTGAGCTCTCAGCTTCCTGTTTCATCTACCATGCCTGATACTCGAGGTTATGCCTTCCTGTCATGATGACTCTTATACCTCTGGAGCCAATAGCCAAAATGTTTTACACATTGTGTTTTATTGTAGCAGGAGGAAAGGTACTAATGCACATCTATAATGTTTCCCTGCTGAACATATCAAAGACTTAAGTTATTGCATGAATTCACAGTGCTTTGTTCCATATGAGTTTAGAGATTTTGAAATGCTTGTACTGGTTGTTCATATTCTCTGAATTTTCCAAAAATTATTGAACAAACTTGTGTAATTTAAGGGAAGTGTATTACTTAATATCCTTCATACTCCTAGATTATCTTTAGTATAAGATCTTTCATTTCTCGAAGACTATTGTAAAACTAAAGTCTTTCCCACATTGATTATACATTAAAGGTTTTATTCCTATACAAACACGTTAATTTAAGTGATCGTAAGTTTTAAATGTAAAGGTGTAGAGGAATATCTTGTATGTTGTATGGATGTATCAGCTGTCTTTAAAAAAAAACCTATAGCCTATAGCTGGGTAGAAGAAGAAGTGTAAGGCAGAACTTCCTGGGAGAGCTAGAAGGAACTCTGGGAAGAAGAGGAAGGACCTTTCACCAGGGGTCATTTAGATGAACTAGTTGAGAGTCTGCCCAGCTAAGGCCTGGGTGTTGAAATGTTAAGAGGTCCAAGCATACTATTTTATAGTCTAAGGCTGCCCTGTGTCTTAGGCTTTTTTCTGCCAGGAGACATAAGCCACTGGTCTTCTACAGCCATCTACATGGAGACTTTACCACATTCATAGAATTAACATTCATAGTTTTTCTCCAGTATGACTTCTTTCATGATATCAAAGAAGACAGTGATGTGCAAAGGCTTTACCACATTCTGTATGTTTATAGAGTTTCCTTCCAGAGTGATCTTTTCATACCTTTTAAGATGACTGGTGCATGCAAATATAGCATTGACTACAATGATAAATGCTTTCTTCTGTATGAAGTCTTTCATATAACTGAGTTTTTAATGTTAAACAAACTAAACAAGATACAAGAAATAGGGAATAATTTCCATCATGTGTTGTCTTTGGGTTTAAATTTATATGTACTCACACACACACACACACACACACACACACACACATCTGCATATGGTACTATTTTATCTATGTTCATATGCAAGCAGTATCCTATTTTAGATACCATAGATCAGTGGTATATTTTGCAATCATGCTTTCTAATGCCACTGGCTTGTTTTTGCTCAATATAACTGGGTTTTGTAACTTTATGTGGTGTTCCACATTAAATTTTGGATTTTACTTACTCATACTTTGAAAAATATCACTACATGAACTACTAATACCAATTTTGAAAAGATATGCAAATGCAAGTGATTCACTATGGCAAGATGATATCTTGTTTCACAGTGTTCATTGTGTGGAAACTACCTAGGTGTGTACATCAGTGATAATACTTTTTTAAAACTATGCTCAATTAAATGTAACAATATGATGATATTATAGCTAAATGCAATTATTTTGAAATAACACAATTGAAATGAAAATAAAAGGTAAAACTTTTTGTTAAGACAATGAACTGTGAGAAAGAGTTTAATCAACTTTTTAACAATGGAATTATTTAGTTTTACCAATTTACTTTAGATAAAAGTTTTATGGTATATTTAATCCTATAAAAGATGTTTTTCTTTGTAAATTAAATATGCCAAACTTCTCAATTCTTGTTGTTTTGTTTGATATCTACATTCTCCATAGTACACTGCATTTCTGCATTTCAGATGACAGGCTCCATGATCAAGTGGCCCCTGCTTTGATCAATTGTAGTTTTTGATTACATTTTTAATTGTTGTTTCTGAAATCAAAGAAATAAACTTCTTTTGTGCTTGAATGGTTCTTTAATTCAAACAAATTTTTTAAATTTAAATTTAAAGTTTAGATATACTTTAATTAGTTAATATATTGTCAATAGCTGCTCAGCTAGGAGTGTGATTTATCTTTAAATTTATATTTTAGATATACTTAGGGGCCTTAGAGCTTTGACTGAATATGCATTTGTGCACCATGTTGCACCTAGAGCTTCCAGAATTGAAAGGAGGACACAATTCCTGTAGAATTGGAGGTAAGGATAGCTGTGAGCTCTCATATGGGTTACAGGAACCAAATCCAGGTCAAATGCTAGAGCAATAAGCATTTTTAACCACAGAGCCACCTCTAAAGCTCTTTTGTCTATATTATCTTAATTAAAATTTATAGCTTATACTTACACCCTATTTTTTACAAAGAATATACTCATAAAATCATCAAATTCATTTGAATTTTTTCCAATTGAATAACTATTTTTAATCAAAAGGAGAAAACTAAACAATCAGACATAACTAATTCTTTCTTGTCAGATTCAGTTTTGTAGATACTATTCAACTGAAAGTATATTAGAGAAGGGCACTTCATCTTAATGATTAAAAGAGTGACAAACTATGGAAGTTAAGCTAAAATCTTTCTCCATTTATAGGGAAATTATGAAATCACAACCCTGGCTGAGCAGCTTTTAACAATTAAAGGATTCTGGGGGGAAAGAGAGCCAGTTTTTGCCAGGGATTTGCCACAGAAAGGGTACCTATGCTCCTGTTTGTAGTCCTAAAGTCCTGTTCGTACAGGCTGCACTAAATGAACACTAGATAGAGAGAAAGAAAAGAAGAGAGAGGGAGAGACAGACAGAGAGTGTGACAGCCAAAGACAGAGGACAATGTCCTATAGAGAGAGATACAATGAGACAGACAGAGAGAGAAAGAGAGTGACAGAGAGACAAAGACATAGAGAGACAGAGAAGGCCAGCGGCCTACAGAGCAAGAGAGTTAGAGGCATGAAGTTGGGTAGAACAGTAATGGGGAACAGAAACAATTGGAGGGATGAGAATGATGGTAGATGTGATCAAATCACATTATAAAAATGTATGAATATTCAAACAGAAAATAAAATATAAGATAAAATAGATCTTTGTTGTTTAATCAGAAAATAATATGGAAGAGTTTGAGGATTAAAACTTCAGTTAAAATAGGTATAATTTTCCCACAGGTGTCACAAGTGAACAAATGAGATCTTCTATATTCTATACAGTACCTGCAACTTGACCATAAGACATTGAGTAGTATCTATGCGAGTATACTCTAAGTCCAAATTCTGTTCATCTTGAATTTTCGCTCTTCCACAAAGTGATTGATAGTACCCACATTGAGGCCTTTGTGTCAACCCATCTTTTTTCCTTCATAACTGCTTATCAATTCAATAGTGAACCTTAGTGAACATGCACCATGGAGAAAAACACAGAAATTTTGATATGATTAGTGAAGTAGTATATATATATATATATATATATATATATACTGTTAAGGAATATTAATACTAATTGCCTTTCACATTCACATACATAAGAGGTGTATATTAGATAGAACTCTTGTGCCTGGAAAGATCTACAATCTACATATTGGACATTTTTAGCCACTTAGCTATATTTACATAGTAATTGCCAGAAAATATTAGTAAAATAACAACGACATGATTTTCTAGTCATATTTTGGTAAAATGGGGTCACAGGCTTTTTGTTTTGTTTTGTTTTATGAGACAGAGTTTTTCTGTGTAGCCCTGGCTGTTCTGGACTAGCTTTGTAGATCAGGCTAGCCTTGAACTCACAGAGAGCCACCTGCCTCTGCCTCCCTAGTGCTGGGATTAAAGACATGCGCCACCATGCCAGGCCACAGGCATTCTTTATAACTACATTTAAATGGATATCAACATTGTTCAATATAGACCCAGGAATGTATGTAGCACATGGGAAACAATTTTAAACATACCTCTGCACATCACATACTGCACCAACATACAAGTATGAAGACAGATTTAAAATACAACAATGTGGTGAGACAGTCTGAGAAAACATCATTCGTAATAATATAAAATAAATCTCATTATAATTCTAGTTTTATGTGCTGAATGTCATAGTGACATAATTTTAAGATTCATGAAAAGAATTTAATCTGGGAAGATTACATTGATAATGAAATTCCTCTTATTCTATTTTTGAGAAATAAATGTCATGAGAAATAAGCTCAATGCAGTCTTTACTTGAAGTTGCAGTGATTATGCTGCATTAAAATTTCCACAAAAATAGTTGGCAGCAGAGGATCGTGTGTGACTGTGAAACCACTGATCAGTCAATGGGAATCTCTACACCCTTGCATGGTATTTATGTTTCATTTTCCATGAAGCTGGTTGCTCATTCTTCTTTTGGGTCAATGAATATTAATTTTTGTCGATGTGTGCAACAACTACTATGCCAATCATTGGGAAGCACCATTGATAATGTACGTAGGCCCTATTTTGACATCTCTGCTATTGTCACCAAGCCAATAAGCACAACCTTCAACATCCCATTAAATCTCTAGCATTCGAGCCAGTCCTTTTATCTGAGAATTTTGGACAAGTTTAGGGCAAAATAAACAGGAAAACAAATCAAAATAAAAAACTGATGTTTTAGATCAGTTCATTTTTTAACAGAAAGGAACAAAGCAGAAACAAAGTGTGAAATCCTTCCAAGATTTATCAGAATCTGTAAGCAACAGCTTTTGTTTTGTTTTGTGTTTCTCCTGCCTATGAGAAGTTTATTTGGTAATTCATCATTAGAACCTGCTGTTTTCTTATATAGTGAACTATTGCCAGCACCTTTATTTCATGGATTTTGTATCATAACCTTGAATACTTCCAATGGAAAATATTTCCCTAAGTCATTTGGAAACACTGCATTTTGCTGCTCACAAAATTTTCAATATATAAAATCCTGTCCAGCATCTTGGAATATATGAGATTAATACAACATGAAATATTAATTAGTTGATATGTGAGTACACAGGATGATCCAAGATCATCTACTTTGTATCTCATATTTTCATATGTAAAACACTACAACTTCTGAAGTGAGTATTAGAGTATCTGACATATAATCCTTGTACACTTTTTAGCTAAAATTTAATAATATAGTCTCTCTCTCTCTCTTTCTCTCTCTCTCTCTCTCTCTCTCTATATATATATATATATATATATATGATCAAGTCAAGGTAATAGTCCCAGTTATGTTTGTTGGTAACATTCAAATTTTTCTCTTCTTGACATTTTTATACATATGATAAAATAGTTGTTAATGATATTTTTAACATTATGATGTGGAACACAAGTATTCACTTCATTTATATTCTTTTTTATGAGGAAATGTTTCATTCTGTATCCTGAGCTAACCTGAAACTTCTTGTGTTGTACCACAGGCTGACCAAAAACATATACTGTCTTATTATCTTAAGCTCCAGAGTGTTATGATCTCTCTATATTTGAATGTTTTTGTCTGCAATCCAAAACAACTAAAGCTCTGTCTATACCCCTATTCTCCTCATTCTTGATGGTCACTCCTAATCTTACAGGTCTTCTATGACATCAAGTTTTCTATAGCTTCTAAGGCATACCCTATAAACAAGTAAAGTAAAATCATAAAGATAGTTAAGGGAAGAAAAATGTCATATGATGTGAGATTAGAACTTCTTTTTTAGTTCTGTATGTTTTTTCCCAGGAAGGGTGTCAGGTTTAGCCTTAGAAGAAAGATTTATCTCACTACCAGAAGCTAGCTTAATTGATACTTATTAGAGAAGAAAGGAAAATCAAGTGATCTAATTTGCCTAAACTAGTAAACATTTAGTGTAATGTATAAGGGAAATGTGAATTGACAGAAATTGAGTGGGAAAGTGCCTTAAATATTGCTTGATAATTTGGACTTAATCCAACTGCAACTAAGGAGGTTGTGATAGGGTTTTTCAGAATATGGACAATGTAGCTTGTCTTTTTTTTTGCAATAAAGAGTGATGTCATATTAAAGTGAAAAAATGTAACAAATTAAACATGAAAACAACTGGAGAAATAAGTGAATGCAACAAAGTACTAAAATTTTGAAAGAGAAAATACATATTCAAAGGTCTTAAATATGAGATGAAAGAACAGCAACCCTAGCATTAGGCAACTTACAGCCCTGGAAGGAGAACTTAACATGAGTTTCTCAAGAAAGTGGAAATTGGAACATCAGATGATGGCAGATACATTTGGGTCAGATGGTCACATGTGGGTCAGATTGAAAATAGATGTTGGCTCTGCTGAATAAGCTCTCATGCTCATTCTAAGCTTATGTGTTCATCATAACTCACCTTTTTACTCTACAATGCTACATATATAGATATAGCAGCAGAAGTTCAGAATTTTGTTAAATCAAGGTATATGAGAAAATTGTAATCATTCAGATTATGAGATCTCTGACAGTGGTTCATACTTTCCAGTAACTTTCATAGCTATCCTACACTTAAAGAATGTATGTATGCACATACTATTATGGTGGCCTTTTTTTAAAAACTCCTATGTCTTCTTCTAAAGGGTCAGTTAAGTATAAGTCTCCTGATTAACTTACATATTCATATTTGTTGAGGAGGATTAGAATATGAACCAATTCATAAACAAAATTTATTCTTGTCTGAGAAAACTTGTGATCAACTTCTGTATATAAGATAAGGCTAATTTCTATTGTTACAAAGGCAAGCCAACAGCTTCACTGATAGTTTAATTATACATTTAATTATTGAATAAATGTTGTTAAATGAGAAAATGTATTCTACGATAAATTCAAATTGTGAGGTCATATTCATCATGAAAATATGAATGTTTTGCCTCAAAAATTTCCCTCAGCATTAAAGAAAGTTAACTAATAATCTATTATATAATATAAGATAAACTTCCTTTTAAAATGCAACTTAAGCTCTAGGGCATATTTTATGTAACTAGGTGGGAAAGAATTTAAATGAATCCCTGAAGCTTACACATAATGGCATGATTTCATTAGTGCATAGAACATAGATATAAAACTCCGTGGGGCTTATCTACAATATCATTTACTTTTACCAACTTTTACTTTTTTGATTTCATCTATATTCAGACACAATACTGAATTATGTTCTTACTTACAAGTCCTTAGCAAGTTATTTATGCTTTATAAGAAATATTAGTTAATCTTTATATTTAAATGAAAACATTTTTAGGGTGTATTTCTCTTTAATAATAGGAAATTTTATGTCGATGGTGGGGAGGGGCAAGATTGCTGCCTGAATCATTTAAAATACATAAAGCCTGACAACATAGGCAAATAAACCTCAGAGTCTTGCTCTGTGTCTACTATAATTGCTGCATTACATCCATTTGTAGTCCCTACCATCTCAGTTATTTCTCTTCAAAACTGCTCAGTCTACTTATGTGAACTCTCTACAACCTATAATGCCAACACTTGGGATACCTCCAGGAGGTATAGATTCAGGAGGATTATTATGAGTTTGAAGGTAGTTGATTTGTATACTGGGTTTCAGCCTATCCTGAACTACATAGTAAGACCTTATTTAAAATACAACACCAACACAATCCCTCAAACCCTCAAGACCAAAAAAAGCCTTGTCCTTTCTGCCCTATATGCCCCAGACCCTCATAACTGTCCTACAGTTTTCTCCAGTGGCTCTACACAGCAGTTAATGGTGGATGACTGCTTCCAACTGTAAGTGGAATAATATGCTGTAGGATAAAGATTTAAGTTGCTTTAGGTTTTCAAACGATGTGAAAGAAGAAAGAGCACATGGTTTCCAGTACTAGCCTGCCAATGTTTGGAGGATGAGTTACCAAAGCCCACGCTGTAACAATCGCAAATTCAGTTTCACACATTAAACCCACTGGTTAATATTGCCCCGTGCCTCAGACTATACTATTTTACACTTTGTTAAGGACATCATTTCTAAACAGCCATGGTCTCTCTAGAGACTTAAGAAAGAAGGCCATAAGATAAACATTTCATTGCAATGCTGACACAATAAAAGTGTTCAAAAGATGTGTATTTTTCTACTAGAGAAAAGTGGACTTTTTTGACAAATAAGGTCAAATAATTAGGAAAAACACATATAACACAATAAATGTCTGAAATGTAAAACTGTTAAAAAAACTGTTCTATTACATTGAGTTATGTACAGAACTTGTAGTCAAACACTAATTAAGTATAACTAGATTGGGTATACTGAAATATGAGAAATGTTTATAATGTTGAAAAAGTTTCAAGACCAAAAATCAGTGGATAAACACTCTGTCTTTGATTTTGTAGTTATCTTTTATGCCATATAAAACACATTTTGAAAGCAAATTCTGGAAATGTACCCTAGCACTACGTTTCCTGTCTTGATAAATTTACAGTGGAAGCAAAGACACATGAACAGGTGTGTCAAAGCAGCCAAAGAGCACAGACATTTTCTCCAGTGCAGTATTCTTCTTGAAGGGATGATGCACTCGAATCTTGTCTGTAGAACCAATATTGATATTATGATTCTAATCCCAAGCATGCACTGTTTTCAGAAGTGTGTTCCTGAGCATGCTCATTTTAGAGTCATAGAGCCATACTTTGAGAATAAAAAGCAGTAGGCATATTATTTGCTTGTTATGTATGAGAGAGTATGTTTGCTTACAAGGTTAAGAATTTGAACAGGAATACCTCCTGGCTTGTTCAGATTGTATCATAAAAATTTAGGTGAAAATATAGGAGACAGCACATTGAAGGTGTGCTATATAGATGTCTGCCCCTAAATGTGCCTGCCTTACTCAGTAGCTAGCTAAAAGACAGTGTATATGAATCAAGCTAGTTAGAATAAATAACCTTTGAGCCCAGTTGTATGTTATTTTGGACACTAAGTTGTGTAGGGGATTTTATTTTTTAAGTGATTCGAGGATATAAGCAAAGACATATTAGGGGAAGATGTATTCATTTATGTGATTTTAACTATGAATAACAAAAAGTGATCAGTTTCATTACAAATATGAGTTACCTCAAATGACAAGATGTTCAAATACCAGCCATGATAAATGTGCCTTTTGTTTAGATTATTAGATTCTGTGGGCTTTACCTCTTTGTAAAGGCTGCCATATCCATGTTTTATTGTTATTTTCTAATTTATTTTTTAATAATGTATTTTTTATTTCTTCAAGTTACATCTCAATCACAACCTCCTCCCTACTCCTCCCTCCAGTCCTATGCTTCCACCCTCCTCCCCATCAACCCCCTATCCTCTACCCTTTTTTTTTTGTTTAAGGTATATCTTTTTCTCCCCAACAGCTCCCCCCTTCAGTCCAACAAATGGTTCTTTCTCTTATAACAATACATACAATACAAAACAACAGAAATAAATAGGCCACAATTATGAGAGTTATATGGCTTAGCATACATTCCCAATGTCCAGTCCATATGTATTTGGCACCTGACTTTGACATTCTATCTAACCATCTCCATGAGTTTAAAGTTTGATATCTAACTCAGCTTTCATACTAACTTGCATCACAATTTTAAAAATACCTTCTTAGATCCAGAACACCCTCTTGATTCCTAAACAACTCAAAATTTAACTATGAGACTCTAGCTATCTATTCTTCAACCACCTCAGAGACCTGAGAGGGATAAATATATCTGTTATATAGGAAGTGCAGGGCCTACAGCTTCCAAAACTAAGAAATGACATACCAGTGGCTGCCTGGACAGTTCCCATTTTATCTCCATACATTACAGCATCAATCTTCAGCCGTTTGGCCCCATTTCTCTGACAGACATTGACTGTGGAGCAGGAAATACAAAGGACTTACCTACCCTGTCTTGGCAGCTAGGCTATCGACTTACCTGATTCCAAGTTTTGTCCTTTTTGGACAGAAGTCTGTCTACAGTTGAAGCAAGGGGTTTTTCTTGCCAAGAGAAAGGCTTACCACCAATTCAACCATCTCCCACTGGAGATTCATCGATGCTCATCTTCTACTTGGAGGAGATTAGGGGGTGCTGTCAGGAGCTGACATGTCTCGATATCAAAAAATCTTAAGAAAACATCTTTGAATGCCATATTCTCCAGATCTCTTGAGGTTTTTGAAGTTGTCCTATCTATCTCTTATATTTAGATAAGGAAATGTTGCTTGTCTCTTAGCAACTTGATTTCTGAGTAGCTTAGAAAATAACTGTGATAGATTGTCATAGTAACTAACAAAATGACACGCTTGCATGACTATTAGCTTCCATTTCTTAATTTTCCTAAACAGTTTATGATGGTTGGTAACAAGAGGCCAAAACTTTACATTTCATTTTTCAGCATTACTAGGTACAATACCTTTAGGTAATTGGTAAAAGGTAATTGTCCCAGAGTTAGGATTAGGGCTGGGCTCTGTTCTTATCTTTCAGGAGATTTAAAGCATCCATTCAAGGAATCCAGGGATAACTGGACAATGGAACCTCAGCAGAAAACAGATCAGACACCAAAGAAGACGAGTGGCCCAGATGATCCAGCCTTGCAGACTTCCTCAATTGCTGTTTCCTCAAAAGTATACAACCACAACAACTTAAAATCGCTAAGATCGTCCAGCTCCACAGATTGCTCCAGCAAGAACTTCAGTAAAGCCCTGAAGATCAGCTTCTGTCTACGAACTTCTTATGACATCTAAATAGCTGAGCACAAAAGGACTGAACATCAAATGATTCTATTAACATTTTAACCATTTTTCCATTCTTATTTGGGCCCCAAACAGGTTTACTACATCCCAAATCAGCAGGAAGCCATTTTAAGAGATGAACATCCCATCCCCAGAAGGTGGGGAGGGTGTTCCCCCCTGTAAGCGAACTTTTAAATTATTATTTAACACTTATTTATTTATTTCTAAATTCACTTATAACAAACACCAACAATTTCTTAACTATTAATCCTTTAAATTCCTACAACCCCTTTAACCTATCCTTAAACCTATTGATAATTATAACAACTACTTTCATAACCTTTAAGAATGATACAGTCTCAGGGGCAGGTCCTCAGTCGTCAGGAACACAGTCTTTGTTGTAGATTCTTTAACGCACTTAGCAGTCCTTTTTCTGGATCTCTCAGATGCAGGTTCATCAGGGTAAGTTGGTTATTGCAGTCTCACCTTAAATAAGGCTTCATGCTTTCTTCTCTGTGGGAGATCCCAGCCGTCTGCAGGCCAACTTACTTCTTTTGAATCAGGACCTCAGCTGCTCTGCCTCAGTCCTTAAAGCCAGTTTCCCCTAGGCCACTGATCGGACAGATCAAACCCCTCCAGGCAAAAGCTGAGCCACAGGGTCCAGTCCTTGGCCTTTTGGTGTCTTGTTCAGGCTTTCTTTGCTCACCGTCTTCTTTCTACTTCAGGGAGAGAGCTGGCCATCAATTGCCAGCCCTTTTTTCAGCAGGACTCTTGGAGCTCTCTAGCATCAGGGGCCTCTTCCCCTTCTGGGCTCCATGCACTGTCCTTAAATAGGAGGAACTCTGTTTCAGCTTAATTTGGGCTCCGCCCACTTAGCAGCTGAAAACAATGTCAGGCCAGATACTTTGTTTCTTCAAGTCTATTGAGTCTTTCCTGTTTTCCTGACTTCAAACTTGTTTTTCAGTCTATCGAGTCTTTCCTGTTTTTCCTGACTTCAACCTTGTTTATCAGTCTATTAAGTCTCCTGTTTGTTTCCTGGTTTTAGTCCACATGCTAATAATGCCCTTCATGCCCCGAATTAAGAGACAGTATCAGAAACTCCTGTATATTTTCTAAATCTAATTTATCTAACCCCTACACCCTCCCTTGGTTATTTGATGGATAATAGAAAATTTTGTTATTTAGGGGAAGAGACTACAAGCTGTTAAATAGTCTTGTTAAATGGGTTTTGGAGGTTAGACCCAGAGACTTCTCTCTTTTTCTTTTCTATATCCTTATTTCTCTCTTATGTAGGAGTGAACAGACTTGAGAAAAAATGGGACATAGACATAGTATAGGAAAGATCAAGAAAAAAGGACAGATTATTGAATATGGCCTTATACCTTTGTATATTGATACAAAATTAATACTGTATTAGGCTAAATTGGAGTGATCATTGTATATTAGTGCAAAATTAAGATTGCATTGGACTACATCGGCATTGATCTTTGTATATTGATACAAGATTAAGATTATATTTGGCCACAATGGTATTGACCCTTGCATATTGATGCAAAATTAAGATTGTATTGGGCTACATAGGTACATAGGTATTGATCTTTGTATATTGATACAAAATTAAGATTATATTTGGCCACATTGGTATTGATCTCTGTATATTGATACAAAATTAAGGGCAATACTTTTAAATTTATTTTTATTTCTTCAAGTTACATCTCAATCGCAATCCGCTCCCTACTCCCCCTCCAGTCCCACCCCCCTTTCTTCCTCCTCAAATCCCCTATCCCCTTTCCTTTCTTTTTAAGTTTAAGGTACATCTTTTTCTCCCCCAACAGCTCCCACTTACAGTCCAACAAATAGCTCTTTCTCTTATAACAGTAAATGCAACCAAATGGGTGGAACTAGAAAAGCTCATCCTGAGTGAGCTAAGCCAGATTCGGAAATATGCATATGGCATCTACTCACTTATAATTGGATTTTAGCCATATAGTAGAGGATAACTATCCTACAACCAACACACCAAGAGGATCAGGAACATAGACTTTGTTACTTATTAATGAGACAATTTGCTCTAGGGGTGCTACCACGTAGGCTCCCAGTGCAAGAGGAAGCTCTTAGCCCTCATATGACTGTTGAACTGAGAGGAGCTGATATGTAGGGACAATGCATATTGGAGCAGTGGGATGGATAGGGAAGGGAGGAGAGGGTGGAAGGGTGGAATTGGGAGGGGTGGAAAGAGGACACTATGATGGAGATGTAATTTAAAATAATAATTAAACATTTAAAAAAGAAAAAAAAAAAAGAAAATGTCATCCACACAACTATAGCCTAGGTATTTATATACAGATCGACACTTTTGATTCAAGTTGTTTTGTTTGGGTAAACTCACCACAAAGACGTCAGTCTGCATGTTTGTCTTCAACATCTTTCACCTGACCCTCTTTAGCAGAACCTTTCTGAATACTCAACTTTGATAAAATTCACCACCTTACTCTATCTTCTAATAGCCTGGCCTGATGCAGACTAAAGAAGGCATATTAAGAAAAACTGTTGAGAGAGAATGGAATGAGTCTCTTTATGTTTAAAATAGGTTTGTTGTTTTTATCTCTTCAATCACCTGGATTATTAGGGTTACAACAGCAACAAGAAAATTTGTATGTGAGTAGAAAATAAGAAACCATAAGCAAGAGCCACACTAGCTCAGATAATGTTGATGATTGCTTACTTAGTTTACAATCTCTGTGCTTAAGAGTCATCATACTTGGTAGCCAGAAGTCATGGTGGTGTTTCACTAAATTAAACCCTTTTCCTTTAGCTGTCTAAGTTTTGTTCTATAACTTACCATGGATTCCTTCCCAAACAACACAGAGCCACTTGTGATGACAGCTACAGTTATACTTCTGACAGGGCATTCAAATCAATGGAGAAATAGAGGAATGACCAGTGGTAGACTTTCAGTCATGGAGACATCCATGCCTTACTCAAATATTCCTACTATAGGAGATTTCAGCTATGAATGAATTCAAAGGGACGTGGTTGGGAAACTGACCACAAGATCTTCCTCTCTGTGTATCAGACAACCTTAAAAATCCAAAGAAAATTAAGAATTGCTTTAGAAAAGCATATGGCTTAGATGTGTGGAATAATTTGTGCACCAATATTTTTAAAAGGAAATCGTTTTCCTAAGTTCCTGTCACTGAATGTAATTATTGTTAAAGAAGCTATATAAATGTAATAAATGTTTTCTTATTTCTACCTACAAGGTAGAATTTTACTTTCTTAGCCCTTCATGCCTGAAGGCATATTTACAGCACCTGGTTAAGATGTGCCAGTGTGCATAATTCTGGACTAGCACTCTCCCAACTCTGCTACAGACACCAGGACTCTTTGGAGAAAAGATGTTGCCTCAGCCTGTGTTCTGAGAAAATGGTTTGAGCTAGCTGTGCTTCTGGCTGACACTGATATTCTGTAAATAAAACTTTTATTTGACTATAAGCATCAAACAAGAATTTGCCATATCCCAACACATGTGTTGTTCAGTCTGTAAACAGTTTCTTCTATTTGCACATGTCCTGCCACAGCTCTAATGCAATTGCCACTTCAGAAACCTTAAGGAATTGAAAATTGGATCTGAAACTCTCACCCATATAACCATACATATTTGTAAAACATTACCAGTACATCCAATTTTCATTTAGGTGTATTTTACTTTTAAAATGTTGTCTCTTTAGGAATGAAACAACATTCTGAAATAACCAGTCCTCTGAAGCTGCTATAATAAGGAAAACAAACCCAGATGTGATAATGTCCCACAGGGATGAAAAATGAAGAAAATTAATCTGCTGCCTGCAGGTCAGTATTTTAAGCCTTCTTCTGAAGGAACAGGAGATGACATATTTATACTGGTAAACACTTGTGATTTTGTTAATGTTTGTAGAAATTCACTGAAGAATTCAGTTCAAAGAGACCTAATAAATTACAAATTTTAACAGTTGAAATTGGAATTAATTATGTAAAATTGTCATTGAATCTATATTTCTGCATATACTCTAAAATTATTTAATATCCCAACAACGAAAATATGCTGTTCATCACTTTGTATTAGTAGTGACTTGAAAAATACATGCATATCTTGTCTACCCATGCTTAGAACACTATATTTCTTCATCCTTCATATTCTCAGAAGAGAGAGCCAAATTACTATAACCTTTTTAGTATTCTGTAATTTGATTCGCTAACCATGCTACCTCTCACAATTTAGCATGCCTGAACTTGTGACTTAAATAGACAACCAGTCAAAATGGAGAATATTTAAAAGGTCAGTACAGTCCTGTGCAAATTCCTAAGAGGCGAAGAGATATTTCCATGTTGAAATATGTTTCTTATGAAATGGTAGCATAACAAAAATGTGGGCAAGAATGTATCCAGCTTAGAAGAGCAAATGAAAGAAAAATGTTATGGGGAGTAGTAATATGTGTATGTATTACTTTGAGTGGTAGAGAAATACTGCTTATCAAAATAGTTCAACAACAGGTTTGAAGTAATTGTCTCAATTTCTTTTTAAGCCTTAAAACCGGCACCCCTCTTGGATAGTTTCTCTAGGAAAGTCTCAATTTCTCATCTTCCTTAAACAGGTACCAACTGCGGACCAGGTATTAAAAGGCTTTTGGTGACTTCACCAAGTACCACACCATGCTTATCTGCAATCTTATAGCTAAATAAGGAAGTAGTATGCCATTGTCTGATGTTTTCAAACCACCAAGAAGCCTAAAGCAATGACCCATAGACATCAAAAAGGTGTTGGCCAACAGCAATGCATGACATTATTCTTGGTTTTTGGTTTATTCTTTGATGAGAACATATCTTCTTCTGAAGTTCATAGTAACAATAACATAGTAGATCCCATGTCAGTGAATAAGCATAATTAGAAAGAGACTGGACACACATAGTTTATTCTTGATTTATTTAATAAATTTTGTAGTTCTACTTGGGAGAGGGAGCAACTTGAGAAGCTATGCCATTGAGGGACCTGCAGAAAATTCTCCTACTTCTGTCTTCCCAGTGTTAGAATTGTAGAGTGACATTTCAGGTCTTGCACTTAAGTAAGCCATTAGCTATGCCCTCCTGTGATCTGAATCCAGGTTGGTAGAGAATAGCTTAAGAGAGTGGTTCTCAATCTGTAGGCTGTGACTCTTTGGGGGTCTAATGACTTTCACAGGGGTTTCATATCACATATTTACATTATGATTCATAATGGAACAAAATTATATTTTGAAGATGCAACAAAACAAATTTAGGATTGGGGGTCAAAACTACATGAGGGGTTGTATTAAAGGGTCACAGCTTTAGAAAGTTTGAGAATCCTGGCTCTAAGAAAAATCTCTATTAAAAGCTGTTTGACTGTCTAAGCTGTCCGAGGAAGTCAAAGTTTCTATACCAAGGAACTGCCTCAGAAAATAAAACCATGAAAACAAGCAAGCATACATTACATTATTGAGAGTTCTTCACATATAGTGAAAATATCTCTATTCTGTGAAATCATGTAAGCATTCTATTTCATTTCCAGAATCCCATTAAATTACAGATAGCATTAAGTCTCAGTTTGAAACCACAATTCTAAGATTTGAAACCACATTTATTTTAAAAGTAAGAAAATAACAAATGTGAGTGAATCTATTTATGATGAGAAATAAAATTTACGTTTAGATATATTTTATTAAAACACAGAAGAATAATTTCTCACATATTGGAGAAAACCTCCCACAGTAAAGAAGATAGTCTTGTTGTCTATGGATAAAAGAATATACGTAAGTTCAAGTTATGTCAAGTGTGAATATCTTAAACCAGTTTCAAAACTTGTGTGACTATGAAGGTGTAAAGAGGCAGGAAAAGAAAAAGTCCTTGAGACATAAGAACTAAAATCCCACACATGCATTCAGAATGAGGTATGATAAGTTAAAAACGAAACAGAATATTCTGGGTAGATGTCGCGTCCCCCTCGACCAGCAAGGATGACACAACTCACAAAAGCTCTTCTCCAGCAGTTTATTCAGGTCCCTTGAAAACAGTCTTCCGAATAATGGGGCAGACCCAACCCACAGGCTAAATACTAAATGAACAGCCAATCAAGTAAAGCCACGTGGTGCTATCTTAGAGGCCCACGTATGCGGAAGCAAGCCAGATCAGCGGTCTTAGCCAAATATGGACTTGTTTACCACCGAGAGCACTCACCGTGCTCAGTGAAGATTTAAGGCTTCACGGCAGCGAGCTATGCCTGAGGGGACTGGCCCTCCTCAATGGCGACAAGGGCTTGTATAATCATGGCTGCATTACGCTTTTGTGTGGCTCTCATTTTGTAGATGCACCATAGGCAAACCAGAGAGGCTAGTATCATCAGTATCGCCAAAGAGCCTACGCCCGCCCACTCCTTAAGATGATCCATAGCCGTCTGTATCCAGGAAGTCAAGCCAGTAGCCAGGCTCAGATCCACCCGAGTGGAATTGATGTGGACGATTGTCGCTCTCAGCTCTCTCATCAAATTTTCAAACTCAGCCGACCAATCCTGTAAGAGGAACTTTGACAATTGTCTAGACAAATTAGCAGCCTTTGTAAAATTTTGATACTGTACGGAAGTAACACACAAACCTTGTAATTTCCACTCACACCCCAATTGTGCTAGTTGCCAAAGAGAATCAATCTGTTCTTGTATTAAATCTATGTGTTGATTAACTATCATAAGGCCTCCTTTGAGATGAGAATTCATAGAGGTCTGAGTATCCAATGCCTGTGTCACAGTGGCTGAGATATTATTTAGGGCATTGGCAGTCTGTATAGAACTAGACAAGGCAATAGCTGAGGCAGTAGCTCCCACAGCAGCAATAGTGATAGCAGTAACAATAGCTGCAGTGATGCCAAAATCTCTTTTAAACCTGAATAGCATCATGGTATTAGGGGCCTCTACCGGAACTGGTACATATCGAGGCATTCTAATCACCACAGCCACAGGAAAGGCTGTGGCATTCCAGCACAGGGCATAAAAGCATGTGTCCGGAGTGCATACTAACTTTTCTTCACCCAAGGATGCACTCTCATTACTTACAATCCACAGAAAAGGAGGCCAGAGACATACTGGCGAAGCTGAAAAGGTCTTGTTGCGGTAAGAATGAAACAAAGAATTCCAAGTACCAGAGCCACTACCACTAGAAAAATCCAGATTGGTAGCGGACCATAGGGAAAAACTACCTCTTTGATAAATTCTTCCCCTAAGCATAAGTATAGGTCCCAAATCCATATAGCTACCATTTGCTCCACACAAAAGCCATAAATCAAAAGGATTGGTGGCAGTCTGTTGAGGATCCCTAGTAGATATATCAAGCATCTGATCTTTGATATGTATGTAAAGGACATTGTAATGACCCCACGCCCAGTAGCCAACCAGGCTGGTGCCATACCCATCCGGTATCTTTTTCTCAGAGATGGGAAACTAGGATACCAACCCATATGCAATCAAACATGCCCTTCTTGAAGTCGCTAGAAGCTGACCCCAAGTGCAGTGCTTAGCCTCGCATCCTGAGCATGATGATAGCTTAGTCCTTTAGGACAGTCAACCAAGCTTGTGGCTGTCTAGCCTCCAAGGCAGCAAAGGCTTGCACCAGCATGGCATTACTTCTCCTCTGTGAAATCCTCATGTTACAGATACACCATAGGGCAATGAAACTGACTAGGAAGAGCATGCCTCCTAGGGCACCCATTCCCTCCCATTCCTTCAGATGATTCATGGCTCAGAGGATCCATGTTGACAGTCCTTCAGCAACAGAGACATTAACCCGGGTGGAATTCACATGCACGATGGCAGTTCTCAGATTCTGCATCAGCTTATCAAACTCACCAGACCAATTTCCTGTAAGATACTGAGAGAGTTGCTTAGACAAATTTGTAGCTACAGTATAATTTTGATATGGCACAGAGGTCACACACAAACCAGTCATTTTCCACTCACAGCCAATCTAGGCCACCTGCCACAATACATCCAAGGCCATGGCTACATTGGCTGACAAATTATTCAAGGTAGTGGCAGTCTGCACTGAGGCATCCAGGCTTCCAACCCCTTGTTCTTATAAGGGGTGATAGCTGCTTTACATTCCTTTGTACATTGCTCATACACAAGTTGTTTAATTAAGGGCATTGCCAAATCAGGGTCTCCAAATACCCTTCCAGCTGCTTCAACCATTATAGCCACGAAGTCTGAGAAAGGCTCCAGGGGATCTTGAATAACCTTGGTTAGATTGCCATTCATTCACTTCCCCTTTGTTAGGCAATGGTTTCCAAGCTCTGGTTGTGATTAAATTGATTTGCTCAAACACCTGAGCCGGATACCCAGTTTGTTGTTGAGCATATCGACCTTGCCCAAGAAGCATGTCCACATCCCAGGCTGGGTTTCCTGCTGCACGATTAGCAGCAGCTTGTTTATTAGCAAACTCAATCAAGAAAGCCTTCCAATCTAAATACTGCCCAGAGGACAGGCAGGCACATGCCAAGCTCATCCAGTCACTAGGAGTCATGCAATAATGACTAAGAGCTTCCACCTGAGCTACAGTGAAAGCAGCATTAATCCCATAAGTGCGGACAGACTCAGCGAGTGCTTTAATTACCTTAAAATCGAGAGGTTCATGATAACGATTTCCCCCTCCATCCTGAAAGACAGGGTAGTACAGCTCATGTCTCACTTCCCTCCAGACATTTGGACAGAATGACCACCCACTAGTACCACTCGGAGGGGAAGTCTCATTATATGAAGGCGGCGCCAGCACAGGCGGCCCCGGACCTGAGGGCTCTATCCGAGCGCAGTCAGAACTCTTCCTCAAAGATGACTTCTCCATTTTCTTTGTTAACCTTTTAAGTTCCTCTTTAGACTCTGAGCTATCCTCTTCCAAAGTATCTTTCCCAGATTTGACCAAGCGCTCCTTTTTTAACTGTTCTAATGCCTTTTGTCCTTTTTCCACGGCCTTGCAATATCTCTGATCTTCTAAACAACTATGAACAAGTCTCCAAATAGGCCGTGCTCCTCCCTGCAATGTACCTTGCTCCCAGGCAAAATCTAGATCTCTCCCAAGCTTATCCCAGCAACTGATAAAGGCCAGCAAGGCTAGTATTCGCTCCATTTCTGTGAGGCACTCTCTGCTTTCCTCACCTTGCTCTGCTAGTTGTGTCTTCTACTCGTCCGAATCACGGAACTTTATTGCTCCCTCCCGGAGACCTTATTGCCTCTTTACCGAGGTCCTTATTGCTCCCTCTGGAGACCTTATTGCCTCTTTACCGAGGTCCTTATTGCTCCCTCCGGAGACCTTATAGTTCGCAATTTCCGCGAAACTTTACCTTTAGTTCGCAATTTCCGCGAAACTTTACCGTATGTTCACTATCTCCGCGAAACTTTACCTTTTGTTCGCTATTATCCGCGAATCTTTACCTTGTGTTCGCTATCTCCGTGAAACTTTATTGTCCTAATTTATCCCAGGAACTTACCAGCGCTGCCCCTGACTGCAGGAGTTCTGAGCCTTTTTTGGGTCCCCGTACGGGCCACCACTTGTCGCGTCCCCCTCGACCAGCAAGGATGACGCAACTCACAAAATCTCTTCTCCAGCAGTTTATTCAGGTCCCTTGAAAACAGTCTTCCGAATAATGGGGCAGACCCAACCCACAGGCTAAATACTAAATGAACAGCCAATCAAGTAAAGCCACGTGGTGCTATCTTAGAGGCCCACGTATGCGGAAGCAAGCCAGATCAGCGGTCTTAGCCAAATATGGACTTGTTTACCACTGAGAGCGCTCACCATCGGGATGGTGGAAGGCGGAGACCAGCACCATCTTTAAGGCGTGGCACGTCGCAGCTCTCTACAGGTAGAGACAAATATTTACATGGGAGAAATAATGTTGAAGTAATTTGAATCAGAAAACTAAATTTAAAAATGAAACTTTAAAAAACTGAGGTTGAAAGGTTTGACATAATTATTACATACAAATTAAATAATTTAATTCACTCATAGAGAAGCATCACATACAGATTAAGTAAAATAACCTCAAATTAAAACTTTGAGTAAAAAATATTGAGGAATATCTGTCTAAATGTACAAATGAGATTTTGATTACACAGAATTTATGGTATAAACATGAGTAAACTCATGGATATTTTAAGTACAATAAAGTTATTGACTAGACAAAGAAATATAGTTGAAATGAAAAAAAATAAATGGATGAATTTCCATAATTTTCTGTTTCAAAGATAAGTTTTCTTGAAGAGAAATGAGGTTATGCTTATCTGTGGATATAAGGAAATATTTTTAGACTATAGTTAAGGATTATAGAGATTTTGTAATGTGGTGGGTCCCAGTCCTGAAGGATATTTCTACAAAACACTTCTGTATATAAGGCTCAGGAAACACTGAAGAAAAGGAGGTTGAAAGCATTTACATGCCAGTGGATAAGGGAGTTTTTCTGAGTGATTGTGTCTACTAGTATTGTTAGAAGTTACAACCATAATGTTTCTCAACAATATTGCCTAAACAATAATGAGGTGAACAGAGACAACAATAAGAGAAATGTCAAAGTGCACAGAGAAAGGCTAACAGATATCAACTCTATACAAAAGCCCATAGGCAACTAAGGATTGATAAAAGTGAGAGAAATACTCTTCCATAGTAAATGACACAACAATTTATTATTAAAGCACAATGATCAGACATGAAATCATATTTATAAGTATCATTATACAAACTGATCAGGCTATAAGCACGTAACAACAATTAATGAAAATAGTGTCCATGAAATTGAAAAAGAGCAAGGAAGGGTACATGGGAGGGTTTTAGAGAAAGAAGGGAAAGGATAAATGTTTATAATCTCAAAACTAAATGAAAAAAATTAAAAACCTCATAAAAATTAATAGAATGGAATTCTAAATAGGTAAAGTTCCTTACAGACATTATTATTATTATTATTATTTATTATTACCTTATTTATTACTTCAAGTTACATCTCCATCACAGCCCCCTCCTTCTGCCCTCCAAGTCCCACCCTCCCATCCTCTCCCCACTCCCACCTATCTTTCTCTTCCAATTTGGGGTGCTTCCACATATCAGCCCCCTCAGTTCATTGGACACATGAGGGCTAAGAGCTTGCTCTTGCACTGGGGGCCTACATGGCAGTTACACTAGAGGGAAGTGTCCTTCTAACAGAAAAGATCATGTTTCTGTTCCTTTGGGTCTGTTGATTGTAGGACAGCTATCCGTACTATATGGCTAACTTCCAGCTATAAGTGAATACATGCCATATGTATCTTTCTGGGAGTGGATTAGCTCACTCAGGATGAGATTTTCTAGTTCCATCCATTTGGATCCAAATTGCATGATTTCCTTGTTAATGATAGTTGAGTAGTATTCCATTGCATAAATGTACCACAGTTTTTTTTTTTTTTTTAATCAGTTCTTCACTTGAATGACATTTGGGTTGTTTAAAGTTCCTACCTATTACAAATAAAACTGCTAGGAACGTACTGGAGGAGATGTCCTTGTGGTTTGGTGAGGACTATTTTGGTTATAAGCCCAAAAGTGGCTGGGTCTTCAGGCAGAGTGCTATTCCAAGTTTTCTAATACATCACCAGACTTATTTCTATAGTGGTTGTACAAATTTGCACTCCCACCACCAATGGAGTTTTGCTCTTTCTCCACAACCTTGCCAGCATGTGCTGTCTTCTGAGTTTTTGAACTTAGCCATTCTAACAGGTATGAAATGGAATATCAGAGTCATCTTGAGTTGCATTTTTATGGTGATTAAGGATGTTGAGCATTTCTTCAAGTGTCTCTTAGCCATTAGAGATTCCTCTTTTGTGAATTCTTGGTTTAGCTCTGTACTCCATTTTTTTATTGGATTATTTGGTTTATTGGTGTTTAATTTCCTGAGTTCTTTATAAATTTTGGGTATTAGCTGTCTGTCTGATGTGGGGTTATTGAAGATCTTTTCCCAGTCTGTAGGGTGCCATTTTGTTCTAGTAACAGTGTCCTTTGCCTTAGAGAACCTTTTTAGTGTTATAAGGTACCATTGATCATGGGTCTTAGAACCTGAGTTATTGGTGTTCTGTTCAGGAAGTTGTCACCTGTGCCAATGAGTTCAAGGCTTTTCCTCACTTTCTCTTCTATTAGATTTAGTGTGTCTGGGTTTATGTTAAGGTCTTTGATCCACTGGGATTTACGTTTTTTTGCAAGGTGATAAACATGGGTCTATTTGCATTCTTCTACATGTTGACATCTAGTTAGACCAGCCCCATTTGTTGAAGGTACTTTCCTTTTTCCATTGTTGGCTTTTGACTTCTTTGTCAAAATTATATGATCATAGGTGTGTGGGTTTATTTCTGGATCTTTGATTTGATTCCATTGATCAATTGGTCTGTTTCTATACCAGTACCATCCTGTTTTTATTGCTATTTTTCTATAGTACAGCTTGAAATCAGGGATAGTAATACTTTCAGATATTATTTTTATAGTATAGGATTGATTTAGCTATTCTAGGTTTTTTGGTTTTCCATATGAAGTTGAGTATTTTTCGTTCAAGGTCTGTAAAGAATTGTGTTGGTATTTTGATAGGAATTGCACTGCCTCTAGAGGCATTGCAGATGTGGCTGCTATGTCACATGTGCATCAGTAGATGGCAGAGAGGAGAGAGGCTATATCTACATTCAGTGTTCTGGCCTATGAACTTCTGAATGAATAGTAACCTAACATTCCTGAACAAAAAGCAAGGTGGATACCAACACAACATTGGTGCCATGGGGTGGCCTGCGATGTCTACCAGACCCGTACTAGGCAAGCACCAGATGGGCTCCCAGCAGAGGACACAAGCAAAAAACTAGAAGAACTCTGTCTATCCCTGGATGTGGGGGTTGTGGAAACCCAGGCCTGGGATGAGATCTGTCCCAGATGAGATCACAAGAGCAGGAGAGCTGTCCCTTTCCCTCATATGCTGCAGCATTTGGGAGAGTAGGCCCTGCACCTTTCCATAGTAGAACTGGCCCTGTAAGTAGGGGCTGCAGATCCAGAACTAGAGATCTAAGTTCTAGACCCAAGAGTTGTAATATGAAGGGATATTGGGTTTTGTTGAATGCTTTCTTTGGCATCTAATGAGATGTTATGTTGGTTTTTTTCTTTCAGTTTGTTAATATTATGAATTATGTCGATGGATTTTCATATGATGAACCACTCTGCATCCCTGGGCTGTACCTACTTGATAATGTTGTATGATACTTTTGATATATTTTTTGATTCAGTTTGCAAGCATTTTATTGAGTATCTTTGCATCAATGTACCATAAGTGAAACTGTTCTGAAATTCTTTGTTAGGTCTTTGTATGGTTTAGGTATCAGGGTGTCCCTGGCCTCTTAGAATGAATGAGTTTGACAATGTTCCTTGTGTTTCTATTTTGTGGAAAAGTTTTATGAGTATTGGAATTAGCTCTTGTTTGAAAGTCTGATATAATTCTGGGCTGAAACCATCTGGGTCTGGGCTTTTTTTGTTTGGATACTTACAATAACTGCTTTTATTTCCTTAGGGGTTACAGGACTCTTTAATTTACCTGATCTTGAGGTAACCTTGGTCCATGGAATCTATCAAGAAAAACTCACCATTTCTCTCAGGTTTTCCAATTATGTGGAGCCCTTTACTCTGATATAATATTTATCTTTTTGCTAAAGTGTGTTTCTTGTAAGCAGCAGAATGATGCATTATGTTTTCACAACTATTCTTTTAGCCTGTATCTTTTTATTGGGGAATTTATTCCATTGATGTTGAGGGATATTAATGACCAGTGATTGGTAATTCCTGTTATCTTGATGTTGGTGGTGGTAGTGCTTAAGTGACCTTCTCTACTTTTAGTTTTGCTGCAGTGGGGTTATTTGCTTCCTGTGTTTTGTTGGGTATAGTCAACCTCCTTGGGTTTGAGTTTTCTTTCTAGAATCTACTGTCGGGTTGGATTTGCATAGATATTGTTTAAATTTAGTTTTGTCATGGAATACCTTTTTTTCTCTATCTATGGTGATTGATAATTTTGCTGGGTATAGTAACATGGGTTGGCATCTCTAGTCTCTTACAGTCTGGAAAACATCTGTCCAGCCCCTTCTGGCTTTATGGTCTCTGATGAGAAGTAAGGTGTGATTCTGATAGGTCTGCTGTTATATTTTACTTGGGTAATTTCCTTTGCAACTTTTAATATTCTTTTTTGTTCTTACACTTAGTGTTTTGATTATTATGTGGCAGGAGGATTTTCTTTTCTGGTCTAATCTATTTAGAGTTTTTGTGTGGTCATAGGTTTGGGAAATTTTCCTCTATGATTTTGTTGAAAATGTTTTCTTGTCCTTGGAGCTGGGAGTCTTCCCTTTCTTCTATTCCTATTATTCTGATGTTTCATCTTTTCATAGTGTCATTTATTTTCTGAAGATTTTGTGTCAGGACATTTTTAGATTTAACCTTTTTTTGACAAATGTAATAATTTCTTCAATTTCATCTACTTTGCCTGAGATTCTTTCTTCCATCTCTTCTATTCTGTTGGTGATGCTTATGTCTATAGTTCCTTTTCTTTTTCCTAGGTTTTCCAGTTCTAGGACTGTCCCAGTTTGTGTTTTCTTTATTGCTTCAACATACCTTTTCAGGTCTGGAACCATTTTATGCCTTTCCTGTTCCTGTTTAACTACATCCTGCATTTCTTTAAAGGCATAATTCATTTTCATCACCTGTTTTGTTATAATTTCCTGTTTTTCTTTAATGGATTTGTTTCCCTCCCTTAATACCTCTATTATTTTTGTAAGCATAGATGTAGGGTCATTTTCTTGTGTTTCAGTTGGTTAGCATTTCCAAGCTTTCTGTGGCATCATAGCTAGGTTCTGGAGATGCCATTTTGCCTTGTTGTTGTTGTTTTGGTGGTGTTCTTATGCTGGCTTTAGCCATCTGTGTGACTCTAGTGTTGTCTACTTGTAACTTGTACCTGTTAGCCTTGATGCCCAGGGATGACCCCTGTTTCAGAAGCTGGCTGGTGCTGAGATCCTGATACCTACCGCTGGATGATGGGTAGTTCCTTGTAATAGAGACTAGATATTGGAGTGTAGGTGCAGTTCTCCTCAGTTGATTGTGTCCCTATTGGGCCTATAGGCAGAGATTGGTGTGTGGGGGGGTCTATTTTGTATGGTCATGAGAACTGGCATGTCTTCTCAGAAATGTAGGTTGGACTATAGACCAGAGGTTGGATCTGTGAGCCAATGGAACCCAGGTTCTCTCCTCACTGACACTGTCATTTTGGGTTCTATAGTTCAGTTGCTGATTCATTCAGCAATTACTGAGTTCCACTGGAACCATGGTCTGGGATCATGGGTTGTTCAGGCTGGGAGTTCAACCCATTCTTGAGGCCAGAGTCGGTGGGCCTGTGTCTGGCTGTTGGAAGAGCTCACATGCTCTTGTGGTGGCCAGTCCCTGCGTTTACCAGGCAAACACTGACACAGGCTGTGTTTGCAGTCAGCGAGGGTCCAGTCATTCCACTGCAACTGGTTTTGGACCCCATCACTCAGCTATTGTCCACACTTGGCAGTGCAATGTTGGAAACTCCAGAAAGAAATTCTGAATGACCTGCATGCTCCTGTGGTCTGGCTGTTCCACCTGAGAAGGCAGGCAGGTCCGTGTGGAAGTTAGAACTCAGGAAGACTGGCAGAGCTGCTTACCTAAGGCTGGAACCAGGGTCTGGAACCTTGAGTGGTTCAGCCCAGCACTTCTCTCTAGAGAGGTGAAGGAGCCAGCTTGCCTCAGGTGGTTGTTTCTCCATCCTGAGTGTGCTCTTTGGTGTGGTGACCAGCCTCAGTGTTCTCCATGGAACTTCCAATGCAATCTCCTCTCCAATTTCTTTATGAAGGAGATAAGCGCTATGAACTTTCCCCTTAGCAGTGCTTTCATTGTGCTTTGTAAGTTTGGGAATGATGCACTTTCACTTTCATTGAATTCTATAAAGTCTTTAACTTTTCTCTTCATTTCTTTCCTGACCCAGAGCTCATTGAGCAGAAAGTTGTTCAGTTTCCATGAGTTTGTAGGCTTTCTGTTATTTCTATTATTGCTGAGGTTTTCAGCAGGGTTTGATGTCTGATTTCAATTTCAGTAATTTTTCTTTTATGAATGTGTGTGCCCTTGCTTTTGGGCATTTATGTTCAGAATTCAGAGATCATCTTATTGGATTTTTTTCTTTGATGAGTATGAACTGTCCTTTCCCATTTCTTTTGACTGATTTTAGTTGAAAATCTATTTTATTGGATACTCGAATGGCTAATCCTGCTTAATTCTCAGGTCCATTTGCTTGGCCAATTTTTCTAGCCTTTTTCTCTGTAGTAATGTCTTTCTTTGTTGTTGAGGTTTTTTTTTTTTTTCTTCTTGTATACAGCAGAATAGTGGATCTTGTTTTTGCATCCATTTTGTAAGCCTATCTGTTTTTTTTTTTTTTTTGGCAGTTGAGTCCATTAATGTTGAGAGATATTAAGGACCAATGACTGTTAGTTCCTGTTATTTTGATGTTGTTGGTGGTAGTGTACGTGTGCTTCCCTTCTTTTGGTTTTGTTAGTGTGGAACTATTTATTTCCTATATTTTCCTGAGTGTACTTAATATACTTGGTTTGGAGTTTTCTTTCTAGCATCTTCTGTAGGGCTAGATTTGTAGATATATATTGTTTGAATTTGGTTTTGTTGTGGAATATCTTGTTTTCTCCATTCATGGTGATTAAAAGTTTTACTGGGTATAGTAGTCTAGGATGACATCTCTGGTCTCTTAGGGACTGGAACATAGTTGGCCATGCCCTTCTGGGTTTTAGAGTCTCTGTTGAGAACTTGGGTATAATTCTGATAGGTCTGCCTTTGTATATTATTTGATTCTTTTCCCTTGCAGTTTTTAATATTCTTTCTTTGTTCTGTATATTTATTGTTTTGATTATTACATCGTGTTCGTATTTTCTTTTTTGATTCAATCTATTTGGTGTTCTCTAAGCCTCTTTTGTTGTTATAGGCATCTCTTTTTTAGGTTGGAGAAGTTTTCTTCTATTTGATTGAAAATTTTTTTTGGTCTTGGAGCTGTGAGTCCCCTCCATTTTCTGTTCCTATAATTCTTAGGTTTGATCTTTTTATAGTGCCACAGATTTTTGCATGTTTTGCAATAGGAACTTCTTAGATTTAACATTTTATTTGACTGGGTTTTAATTTCTTCAATAGTATCTTCTCTTTCGATTCTTTCTTCCATCTCTTGCATTCTGTTGGTGATGCTTGTGTCTGTAGTACCTGTTCTCCTCCACAGGTTTTTCCATCTCCAGGTTTCTCTCAATTTGCGTTTTCTTTAATGCTTCTATTTCCATTTTCAGATCTTACACAGTTTTATTCATTTCTTTCACCTGTTTGATTGTGTTTTTCTGTATATCTTTAAGGTATTTATTCATTTCCTCTTAAAAGGCCTTTATTATCTTTATAATATTGACTTTAAGGGCATCTTCTTGTGCCTCGAGCATGTTAGAATATCCTGGGATTGCTGTAGTAGGACAGCTGGCCTCTGGTAATAGCATATTTCCCTGTCTCACGTTAATTGTTTTCTTATTCTAACCGTTAGCCATCTGGTTTTCGATAGTGTTGGCTGGATTTTCCTAATGATGACAGGACATAAGCATTTTAAGGTCAGTCATGTCTTACAGTAAGAAGTGGTTTCTCAGCATGATCATTCAGAAGGTTCAAACTTGAAGTATAAGGGTCAAAACACTGAGCTTGTCCAGAATTATTACATACTACATTTCTACTGAACAGGAAATATTTGTATGAAAATAAATAAAAATACTCTTTGTTAAGACTTGTTACAATATAAGCTTTATGTTAAAATAGATACACAAAATTATAGATCATCTACACGAGAGGCTAGTCTTGTTTACAAAACAAATGTGTTCTTATATATTTTAAAATAAAATGGATATGTTACAGTGGTCAGTACTGCAAATATGTGTGCTTAGAAGATCACTTGGGGTATAACCTTTGTGCTCTGTTTTCCATGAATTGTTTAGGTTGAGCAAGGGAAGAAAGAATGAAGCTATTCAATTAAAGGATGCATTTCACAACTAGGGCTCAGGGATGTTTAAATTTTGTGTACAGAATAAAATTGATTGATGAGTAAAGATTAAAGAATGTTCATCATTTGTTCCTAGATACTCCTCTTCTAACAAAATGTCAATTTAAATTGACTGACAAGATAGTATGACATCAGTCACACACACCTCAGAAGAAGTTGTATTTGTCCAAGGGTTGGCAGGTTTGTATTTCAGCAAAATCAAATGCATTTTTTGAAGGTTTAAATGAGTGGCTTTTGAGATTTGACATGCAAATTTTGTCTGTTATTTAGAATGTCTCCAAATGTTTCTTTCATTTGGTATTAGAAATGACCCCAATTTAAAGTTATTTTAATTTTTTTCTTTTTTATTTTTTTAATTATTTTTTATTTCTTCAAGTTACATCTCAGCCACAATCCCTTTCCTACAACCACAATTATGAGAGTTATATGGCTTAGCATACATTCCCAATGTCCAGTCCATATGTATTTGGCACCTGACTTTAACATTCTACTATCTAACCATTTCCATGAATTTAAAGTTCTATATCTGACTCAGCTTTCATACTAACTTGCATCACAATTTTAAAAACATCTTCTTACATCCAGAAAACCCTCTGGATTCCTAAACAACTCCAAATTTAACTATGAGACTCTAGCTATCTATTCTTCAACCACCTCAGAGACCTGAGAGGGAAAAATATATCTGATTATATAGGAAGTGCAGGGCCTGCATCTTCCAAAACTAAGAAATGACATACCAGTGGCTGCCTTGACAGTTCCCATTTTCTCTCCATACATAACAGCATCAATCTTCAGCCGTTTGGTCCCATTTCTCTGACAGACATTGATTGTAGAGCAGAAATTATGAAGGACTTACTTACCCTGTCTTGGCAGAGCTAGGCTGTCGACTTACCTGATTCCAAGTTTTGTCCTTTTTGGACAGCAGTCTGTCTACATTTGAAGCAAGGGGGTTTTCTTGCCAAGAGATAGGATTTCCACTAATTCAACCATCTCACACTGGAGACTCTTTGATGCTCATCTTCCACTTGGAGTAGAATAGGGGGTCTGTCAGGAGCTGACATATCCCAATATAAAAAAATGATAATTTAAGAAAGCATCTTTGAATGCCATATTCTGCAGATCTCTTGTGGTTTTTGAAGATGCCCTATCTATCTCTTGTATTTAGATAAGCAAGTGTTGCTTGTCTCTTAACAACTTGATTTCTGAGTAGCTTAGAGAATATCTGTGATAGACTGTCATAGTAGCTAACAAAATGACACACTTGCATGACTATGAGTTTGCATTTCATAATTATCCTAAACAATTTAAGACGGTTGGTATCAAGAGGCCAAAGCTTCACATTTCATTTTTAAGCATTACTAGGTACAATACCTTTAAGAAGCATTACCCTTAATTTTGTATCATTACACAAAGATCAATACCAATGTGGCCAAATATACTCTTAATTTTGTATCAATATACAAAGATCAATACCTATGTAGCCCAATACAATTTTAATTTTTGCATCAATATACAAGGGTCAATACAATTGGGGCCAAATATAATCTTAATTTTGTATCAATATACAAAGATCAATACCGATGTAGTCCAATACAATCTTAATTTTGCATTAATATACAATGATCAATACCACTTTAGCCAAATATAATATTAATTTTGTATCAATAAACAAAGGTATAAGGGCATATTCAATAATCTGTCCTTTTTTCTTGATCTTTCCTATACTATGTCTATGTCCCATTTTTTTCTCAAGTCTGTTCACTCCTACATAGGAGAGAAAGAAGGATGCAGAAAAGAAAAAGAGAGAAGTCCCTGGGTATAACCTCCAAAACCCAGTTAACAAGACCATTTATCAGCTTGTAACAAAATAACAAAATTTTCTGTTATCCATCAAATAACCAAAAAAGGGGGGGGAACACCCTCTCCACCTTCTGAGCATGGGACTTCACTCTGTTAAAATGACTTCCTGCTGATTTGGGATGTAGTAAACCTGTTTGGGGCACAACTAAGAATGGAAACATGATTAAAAATGTGAATAGAATCATTTGATATTCAGTCCTTTTGTGCTCAGCTGTTTAGATGTCCTAAGAAGTTTGTAGACAGAAACTGATCTTCAGGGCTTTACTGAATGAAGTTCTGGCTGGGGCAGTCTGTGGAGCTGAACAATCTTAGCGATTTTGAGTTGTTGCGGTTGTAGACTTTTGAGGGAAACAGGTATTGAGGAAATCTGCAAGGCTGGATCATCTGGGCCACTCGTCTTCTTTGCTGTCTGATTTCTTTTCTACTGAGGTTTCCGTTGTCCAGTTGTCCCTGGATTCCCTGAATGGATTCTTTAAATCTCCTGGAAAGAGAAGAACAGAGCCCTTCCCTAATCCTAACTCTGGGACAATTACCTGCTTTTTTTTTTTTTTTTTTTTTTTTTGAAGAGGGGGGTCAGGTAATACTTCTCCTGAAGCAAATTTGGTTTTTTGACAATATATAAGTATTATCTTTCAATCTGGATTAAAGAAGAAATTATTTTGTTATTTTGGAGCTAAACAAACCTTTAGTGTGTATATTTTGAGATCTCAAAGGACAATTTGTATTGAGCAGGCCTATTCTAGGTAGCTTTTAAACTTAAATCCTTCCAAATCCTATGTGTCTGTCTCTGCATTCTATGTATTGGGGTCAAAGACCTGTCGTTACCATCTGAAGGGATTAAAGAAGTGCTACACCACCTCTGGATTGAAGTTTTTCTCTATTTAGAGTTTGTTTGTATCAGGATGATCTTGAGCTCTGAGATCTGCCTGTTTCTGTCTCTAGTGTGTTGGTATTAAGGGTGTATTCTTCTTAAATGATGGGATTAAGGGTGTGCACCATCACCACTCTGTACCTTGTAACTCTAGAATTTATAAGACAACTAACTCTATGGTGCTCCTCCCATCTCTGCTGAAGTTAAAAGCATGGGTTAACACCACACATTTCATGTATTTTACTTTAGCTCTAAGTTTTTCGACTCTTGGAGGTTTATAAAACCAGATTGAAAGGCTGTAACCTTTAATTTATTTACAGTGTTTTAAACCTATTATCTGCTTTTTTAAATTAATAAATTTATTTATTTGTTGCTTCAGGTTACATCTCCATCATATTGTCCTTTTTCCCCCACTTCCCAGCCCCGCTCTCCCATCCTCTACCCCAAAATCCTTCCCTCTTGCTCCTCTGGAGTGGAGTATCCCTATATAACAGTCCCCCATCGCAGTTTAGAAGTCATATGTAGGCCAAGAGCCTCTTCATACACTGGGGCCTACAAGGCAGTAACACCAGTGAAAGGTGTCTCCTTGCTAGGAAAGGAAAACTAAAAAACAGACCAACAAACACACAAAACAACAAAAAAAAAAAAAGAAAGAAAGAAAAAAGGGAAGAAAAGGTCTATGTCCATGTTTCCTTTGGTGTGTTGATTGTACTACAGATATCCTATACTATATAGCTAAAATCCTAATATAAGTGAATAGATGCCATGTGCATACTTCTGAGTCTGGGTTAGCTCACTCAGGATGAGCTTCTCTAGTTCCATCCATTTGGCTGCAAATTGCATAATTTCATTGTTTCTGATAGCTGAGTAATACTACATTGTATAGATGTACCACAGTTTTTTAAACCATTCTTCAGTTGAGGGACTTCTGGGTTGTTTCCAGTTTCTAGCTACTACAAAGAAGGCTGCTATGAACATAGATGAGGAGGCTTCCCTATGATTCTGTGAGGAGTCATTTGGATGTATACCCAGAAGTGATATGGCTGGGTCCTGAGGCAAAGCTATTCCAAGATTTCTAAGATATTGCCATACTGACCTCCATAGTGGTTGCAAAAGCCTGCACTCCCACCAGCAATGGAGGAGGGTTCCCCTTTCTCCACACCCTCGCCAGCATGTGCTGTCATTTGAGCTTTTGATCTTAGCCATTCTGACAGGTGTGAGATGGAATCTCAGAGTTGTCTTGAGTTGCATTTTTCTGATGATTAAGGATGTTGAACATTTTTTTAGGTGTCTCTCAGCCATTAGGGATTCCTCCTTTGTGAATTCTCTATTTAGCTCCGTCCTCCATTTTTTGATTGGATTATTTGGTTTCTTGGCATTAAATTTCATGAGTTCTTTGTAGATTTTGGATATTAGCCCTCTGTCAGAAGTGGGGTTGGTGAAGATTTTCTCCCAGTCTGTAGACTGCCCTGTTGTACGAATGACTGTATCTTGTGCCTTACAGAAGCTTTTCAGTTTCATGAGATCCCTTTTATTGATTGTTGGTCTCAGGTCCTGAGCTGTTGGTGTTCTATTCAGGAAGTTGTCACCTGTGCCAATGAGTACAAGGGTTTTTCCCACTTTTTCTTCTAGGAGATTTAGTGTGACCGGCCTTATGTTAAGGTCTTTGATCCACTTGGATTTAAGTTTTGTACAAGGTGATAAGTATGGGTCTATTTTCATTCTTTTGCTAGTGGACATCCAATTGGACCAGCACCATTTGTTGAAGATGCTGTCCTTCTTCCATTGTGCCATTTTGGCTTCTTTGTCAAAAATTAGGTGGCCATAAGTGTGTGGGTCCATTTCTGGGTCTTCAATTCGATTCCATTGATCTACTTGTCTGTTTCTATACCAATGTCATGCTGTTTTTACTATTATTGCTCTGTAGTACAGCTTGAAATCTGGGATGGTGCTACCTCCAGATGTTTTTTTATTGTACAGGATAGATTTAGCTATTCTGAGTTTTTTGTTGTTCCATATGAAATTGAGAATAGCTCTTTCCAGGTCTATAAAGAATTGTGTTGGTATTTTGATAGTAATTGCATTGAATCTATATAGTGCTTTTGGTAGGATGGTCATTTTTATTATGTTGATCCCACCTATCCATGAGCATGGGAGGTCTTTCCATCTTCTAAAGGCCTCTTCCATTTCTTTCTTCAAGGGCTTGAAGTTCTTGTGGTACAGGTTCTTTACTTGCTTTGTTAGAGTTACCCCCAGGTATTTTATATTGTTTGTGGCTATTTTGAAGGGGGTTGTTTCCCTTATTTCTTTCTCATTCCATTTGTTTGTTGTATATAGAAGGGCTTCTGATTTTTTTTGAGTTAATTTTGTATCCAGCCACCTTGCTGAAGGTGTTTATCAGCTCTAAGAGTTCTCTGGTGGAATTTTTGGTGTCACTTAGTATACTATCATATCGACTGCAAATAGGGATAACTTGACTTCTTCCTTTCCAATTAGTATCCCCTTGATCTCTTTTAGTTGTCTTATTGCTCCAGCAAGAACTTCAAGTACTATATTGAAGAGATATGGTGAAATTGGGCATCCTTGTCTTGTCCCTGTGTTTAGAGGAAATGCTTCAAGTTTTTCTCCATTTAACTTGATGCTGACCACTGGCTTGCTGTATATTGCCTTTATTATTTCTAAGTACGGTCCTTGTATGCCCGTTCTCTCCAGAACTTTTAGCATGAAGGGGTGTTGGATTTTGTCAAATGCTTTCTCTGCATCTAGAAAGATTATCATGTGGTTTTTTCTTTATCTTGTTTATATGGTAAATTACATTGATAGACTTTTGTATGTTGAACCATCCCTGTGTTCCTGGGATGAAGCCTACTTGATCATGGTGTATGATACTTTTGATGTGTTCTTGAATTCGGTTTGCTAGTATTTATTAAGTATTTTTACATCTATGTTCATGAGGGACATTGGTCTGAAGTTCTCTTTCTTTGTTGGGTCTTTGTGTGGTTTAGGAATCAGAGTGACTGTGGCCTCATAGAATGAGTTTGGCAGTGTTCTTTCTGATTCTATTTGATGGAACAGTTTGAAGAGTATTGGTGTTAGCTCCTCTTTGATGGTCTGGTAGAATTCCGTGCTAAAGCCATCTGGTCCTGGGCTTTTTTTGGTTGGGAGATTTTTAATGACTGTTTCTATTTCCTTAGGGGTTATTGGGCTGTTTAATCTGTTAATCTGTTCTTCATTTTGTTTTTGTAGGTGGAATCTATCAAGAAAATTGTCCATTTCGCTTAGGTTTTCAAATTAGTGGAATATAGACTTTTAAAGTAGGACCCAAATATTCTCTGGATCTCCTCAATGTCTTTTATTTCTCCATTTTCATTTCAGATTTTGTTGATTTGGGTTTTTCCCTCTGCCTTTTAGTTAATTTGGCTAGGGGTCTGTCTATTTTGTTGATTATCTTGAAGAACCAACTCTTGGTTTCATTGATTCTTTGTACAGTTCTTTTTGTTTCTAAATTGTTGATTTCAGCCCTAAGTTTGATTATTTCCTGCCTTCTGCTGCTCTTGGGAGTCTTTGCTTCTTTTTTTTTCCAATTCGCCCAGTTTAGCTGTTAATTCGCTAATATGAGCTGTCACAATATTCTTTTTGAAGGCACTTAGTGCTATGGACTTTCATTGTAGCACAGCTTTCATTGTGTCCCATAGGTTTGAGTATGTTGTGCCTTCATTGTCATTGGATTTTAAGAAGTCTTTGATTTCCTTCTTTATTTCTTCCCTGACCCAGTAGTCATCCAGTAAAGAATTTTCAATTTCCATGTGTGTGTAGACTTTCTGTTTATTCTTTTGCTGTTGAAGACCAGCTTTATTCCAAGGTGATCTGGTAAGATACAAGGGGTTATTTCAATTTTCTTGTATCTGTTGAAAGTATCTTTGTGTCCGACTATATGGTCGATTTTGGAGAAGGTTCTGTGAGGTGCTGAGAAGAAGGTGCATTCCTTTGTGTTTGGGTGAAATGTTCTGTAGATATCTGTTAGGTCCGTTTGGTTCATGATCTCTGTTAGACTCAATATTTCTCTGTTTGGCTTCAGTCTTGATGATCTGTCCATTGTTGTGAATGAGGGGTTGAAGTCTCCGACTACTAATGTGTTGTGATTGACTTGCGATTTAAGTTTTAGAAGCGTTTCTTTTACAAATGTAGGTGCCTTTGTGTTTGGGGCATATATGTTCAATATTGAGATGTCCTCTTGATGAATATTCCCTTTAACGCGTATATAATGCCCTTCTCTGTCTTTTTTTATTAACTTCAGTTGAAAGTCTATTTTGTTTGATATTAGGATGGCTACTCCAGCTTTCTTCCTGGGTCCATTTACTTGGAAAACCTTTTCCCAGCCCTTTACTCTGAGATAGTGTCTATCTTTGATAGTGAGATGTGTTTCTTGTATGCAGCAAAAAGATGGGTCTTTCTTATGTATCCAATCTGTAAGCCTGTATCTTTTTATTGGGGAGTTGAGTCCATTGATGTTGGTGGATATTAGTGACCAGGGGTTTTTATTTCCCATTGGTTTTGAATAGGTGATCATCCTGTGCCTCTTTTGGTTTAGTTGCTGTGGAGTTTTCTATTTCCTCTGTTTTCATGGGTGTAGTTTTCTTCTCTGGGTTGGAATTTTATTTCTAGGATCTTTGTAAGGCTTTGTTTGTGGGTAAATATTGTTTATATTTGATTTTGTCATGGAATATCCTGTTTTCTCCATCTATGTTGATAGAGTGTTTTGCTGGGTATAGTAGTCTGGTTGGGCACCTATGTTCTCTCAGGACTTGTAGGACATCTGTTCAGGCCCTTCTAGCTTTTAAAGTTTCTGAGGAGAAGTCAGGTGTAATTCTGATGGGTCTGCCATTGTATGTGAGTTTACCTTTTTCTCTTACAGCTTTTAATATTCTTTCTTTGTTCTGTTCATTTGGCGTTTCAATTATTATGTGGCAAGAGGAGTTTCTTTTCTGATCTAATCTGTTTGGGGTTCTGTAAACCTCTTGGATTTTTATTGGCATCTCTTTTTTCAGGTTTGGGAAATTTTCTTCTATGATTTTGTTGAAGATATTTCCTGGACCTTGGAGTCGGGAGTCTTCTCTTTCCTCTATGCCTATAATTCTTAGGTTCTGTCTTTTCATTGAGTCCTTGATTTCTTGGATGTTGTGGGTGAGAGATTTTTTTAGCTTTCTCATTTTCTTTGGATGTTGTACTGATTTCTTCCATCGAATCTTCCATGCCTAAGATCCTGTCTTCCATCTCTTGCATCCTATTTTTGATACTCACCATCCGTAGCTCCTGTTCTCTTCCCTTGATTCTCCATTTCCTCTTTTAACTCTGACTCTGTTTTCTTTATTGTTTCCATTTCCATTTACATGTCTTGAATGGATTTATTCTTTTTGTACATTTCCTGCTCCAGTTTGCTTGTCTTTGCCTAGAAATCTTTCATTGCCCTGTCCTTTTCCTGTTCAAGTTGAGTCACCTTGTCTTGGAGCTCTTTAATGGTGTTATTCGTTGTTTTCACTTGTGAAACTGTGGCTTCTTTGAATTCCTTCATAGATTTAAGTTCTTTTTGAAGGGACTCTATCACTTTTCATAACGTAGAATTGTCATCCTTTTCATGTGTTTCTGCTGTTGTGAGGTCGTCAGAGTTGGATGAACTAGGTTATGTTTGTGTTGTTGGAGTCATATTTCCTTGATTTCTTTTTTTTCTTGGACCTTTGGCCATATGGATGTGTTTAGCTGTCTGCTCTCATTATCTTCTGGGCTTGGATCCACAGGGCACGCTTTGGTGTAGCAGTCGAATTGCTTGGCGATCTGTCGTTGCTTTCAGGAGGATCTCAGGGTCACCGTGTTTCTTATAGCCTGAAGCACTGTGAGCTTGTGCAGCCCATTCCCTGGTAATGAGGAATGGCCCAGGATTGTTTCTGTGCTCCCAAGTCAGACTTCTCCATGTTGCACACTGGGTGATAAGCCTGTAGTGGTTCTGATGGTGAATACCTGTTTGCCCAGGCACAGATTCTGTGGACTCTGCTTGTCCCCAATGAGTCTGAGAGGGCCTGACTCCACGCCTAATATGTCTGGGTTTTCCAGAATACAGCTATGGTCCCCCTGGCTTCTGGCTTCGACATTTTGGAGCCCTCAGCCTCTGCATCCTTCTGCAGCTAGCCCCGCCTCTGTGCGCACCTCTGTGCACGCCCTGCCTGGTCTCATCGCTGTGGGTGAGCGCCTCTGCCCTGCCCCCTGCGGCACCGCTGTAGCCGACTGCTGCTGCTTCTAGGGCTCACACCAGTCCACAATCTTTTCTAGATAGGTGGAGGGTTCTCATGGGGTGTGTGGGACCCAGTAGATTAGTGATTGATCCTGTGTGGGGTCCGACTCCTCCTCTGTTGCAGCCGCGGACCCCCTGCTGTGTGCCCTGCTGCTGCAGTTGCTAAGACTCACAAGGTCTGCAAAGTTTTCTGAATAGCTATAAGGTCCATGTGAGGTGTGGGGTGCCTAGTAGGCTGGTGAGTGAACCTGTGTGGGGTCTGAAAATGCATGCTAAGGTATTAGAGTCGATCTTACCAGGCATCTCTCCCGATGGGAGTTCCTGTTTCCCGGATTCAATGGCTTCCATGTCTGAGAGAGTTGGGGAGGGGAGAGCCCTGCCCAGGGACTTTTAACGGTCCTTTGGGAGCTGGGTGTGACCCCGGCGCGTCTAGTACCTCCGATTTTTGTACAGTGACCAATAACTGTATGCTTTTTATGGCTGTTTTCCCCAAGTTTAGAATGCGTCTGTGCGGGCCACCGCCATCTTGGATCCCCGTTAAAGTTATTTTATGAACAAATTTAATTTCCTGCTTGGTACTCCTTGAGAGTTATGAAAGATCAAATATTGTTAGATCAAGTTTGGGAAATTCATCACCCTCAATTTTTTATATTTATTTCACCACATTTCTAAGTTTTGTGAAAATAAAAACTCTAATCTTTAATAGAACTCACTATTGTTGATTTTAGAGAAATATATATGTGTTTTATGTGCTAATATTAGTTTTAATTTTTTAAGTTGCCTTATTATTTAAATATTATTTTTGTTCAAAGGAGAAAGTTTGTAATCACAAGACAGTAAAAAAAACAAAACAAAACATGTTTAACCCTGACATGGTTGCACTCATCTTTCATTCTGGCACTTGGGAAGCAGGAGCATGTAAATAACTAATTCAGAGGCCATCATGGGAAAGAAGAAAGAGAGAGGGAAAGAGGGAGAGGGAGAGAGAGAGAGAGAGAGAGAGAGAGAGAGAGAATGATGAAAGTTCTGAATATCCCATTGTTTGGAGCAAAATATTAATCCATTTGTCTATTGGTCAATAATTATTGTGTTTTTTAAATGGACAGCAATGAAAACACCTATCTGTATGTACACCTGGTCAAAACACTAAGGAAGTTAATTTCAGTTGTTCTGCATATTCCTGATAGAGAATTGGTACTCTACATTTGAGTTTAGTAGTATGAAGGTATAACCTTGTTTAGTCAAGTCTTTGTAATCTATTAAGGATTTGTTTTAATGTACATTGTTCCACATAGGTGCATTGTTTTCTAAATCCATTATATTTAGAAAATTTGTTTTCTTTTTGCTGTTTTACAAAACAGTGAATGTTATTGTAATTTATATAAAATAATACGAATGCATTAAATATAATTTTTTATTTCTCTTTGAACAGAGAATATCTCATTTTTTCTCAGATTAACTAGAATAGAGTAACAAAAATATGAAAATATTTTTCTTATATCTATTATCTAACTTCCTATTCATCTCTCTAATCTTTCTATACTTGTAAAATTGACTTCCTGTATTCATTTATTAATAAAAACAATACCAATAACCCTGACATCTTCATTTAAAAAGAAGTAAACCCTAAATTCATAGACATCACATCCTCAAACCCACCCAGCAATGAGATATGATTAATCATAAGGCATTACAATTTTCAAGCACCTGTTTATTACTGCTCATTAGTTGTCTGTGATCATTTGGGTGTGTTCCATAAAACAACAATAACCAGTTTCCCTAGGACAGTTTCTGTGGGAGCAGCACAGCTGGTCAAATTTTACATTTATCCAGTATCATTTACTATTTATTGTTATAAATGATAAATATCATTTATCCAGTATTTTTAGAGGGAAACCTCTTGTGTTTCTTTTGATCTCTAATATCTTCTGTGCTTCTCTGTGTTACCACACTTCTCTGTGTAAAATATTCTCTGGTTTTAGATTTTTACAACTAGAACATAACACTTTTTTTTCCTATTTTTGCAAGTTATTAAAAAAGAACAACTGTAAAAGTGTCAATGAGTCTGATGACTTCTCCATATTACTTTAAATATCCTGAAAATGTATGTTCACAATTGGATGATTCTGTATAAGATGTTGGAATAATGACAGTACTCATACAGACTGTTACACCATGTGTCATAATATCTAGATAATTGAGGTGTTTTTCAGTGGTGTAAACATTGTGGTGTTAAAACACTCTTGGGAGGGTCTGTCAACAGGACTTAGTAGATAAACTGCTTGTTGCACACACAATGAATTAGTAAATCACAAAACAAACAAACAAAGCACTGTAATTATTTTAGTCAAAATTAAGTTTGAAACTTGTAATTCATCAAATGAAGGGAAAACATGATTGTTCAAAGAGTCTTAAGGAAAGTCAGATATACATTTTAAAAATGCCTGATTTAGAGTTATATAGCTATAAATAACACAGTCTTTCAAGTTCTCCTCATTATTGTGTAGTAAAATAAAAATAAATACGTTGTTTGATAGAATTTATTATCTGTACACAATGGGATATATATAATGGTGCTAAAATGAAATGTTTTCTTATTAGTAACTTTTAACTTTGTTAAAGCAAATGACTTACAAAACCTAGTTAATACTTTTATCTCCCCCTCTTCCTTCCTTTGATGATTTCTTATTGCCTGAGAAGATCCCCTGCTAACCTGAAACAAACAAAACAAAACAAAAAAAAAAATGAGAGTTTAGTTTGGTGTATAGTCCCCAGCGGTTAAATACTGTAATGGCTGGAAAGACATGAAAGCAAAGAACTCACTGTTATTATGCTTGTTAGCTTTGGTCAACATGACACTAATTTAAATCATCAATAGAAAAAAGGAACCTTAATATAGTGACTTGCCTCTAATAGATTGTCCTTTGGACATATCTATGGGGCATTTTCTTGATTAATGATCAATGTTGGAGGGTTCAGCCTACTGTAGACAGTACTTCCATTGGGCAGGACATCATGGTTGATTTTTAAAAATGAGTCTGAGATAGTCATTAGTAGCAAATGAGTTACCAGCATTCCTCCATGGTAATTGCTTTAGTTCCTGCCTGCAGATTCTTGCTTGAGCACCTGCCTTGGCTTCTTTTAGTGGCAGACACTTGCAGGTAAAATGTAATAAACCTTTCCTTTCCAAATGTGGTGTGGTCAGTGTTTCATCACCAGAACAGAAACCCAATTAGCTCAGAAATTGGACTCATAGAATGGAGTTTTATTGAGATGAGCCTGACAAAGTTGTTTTCTGGGGAGGATTATAGAAGGACTGTGGAATTTGGCCTAGAAAACGCCATTCAGTGCTGAGAACTTAATGAGATGTTATGGGAGGTTTGGAATGTGGAATAGTTAAAGGTAATGGAAGTCAGCCTCATGTATTTAAAGAGGAAACAAAAACTCTGTCTTGATGACTTGTGTGATATTGTGAGTATAAAGACTATAGAAGGGAACCTTTGCTTTACTGTAAAATTTTATTGGTTAACTAGGATTGAACACTCAATTGTAATTGATAAGACACTGGCATCATTGAGTCGTATGTCTTCTAGGAAGTATTTTCTCAGGGCAAGCTCATAGAAGCTGTGGTCGGTCGATAGGACCAGGCTAAATTCACCTATCAGCAGAACTTGGTAAGATATAAGAATCTTCCATCTGATATTTTTCCATGAAAGCTCCAAGACTAGAGAGGTCTTGAATAGCAGCTGAGGCTTGGTTCAGTGAGAGGCCAGGGAATGTCATTGGTGAAGACTTTTCCTCTACCCTACCTCAAATTTCTTTCATGTCACCACCACTTTCAAGTTTATAACCTTTTTTTTGTGATATTTGTCATGCAAACATATTATATTCATGTACATAATATATCATATAAATATGTCTAAATGTATAATGTGTTATATATGCATAACAATATATGTGATAATATGGTTGTATGTTTGTGTATATATATATAATTTTCAGCTTTGTTAAAATTATATAATATATGTATACAAAATATAAATATATACATATATATTCTGCTGAGTTGTTTTTTGTTGTTGTTGTTGTTGACAGGTGCATTGTTTCAAGGTTGACAACTCTGAATTGGACAAATCAACAGGGAGCTTATCACTGGGAAAGGGTTACTTTCCTTGTCCCAGCAGTCAATAGTTGCCTACAGTTCTTTGGTTGGGAGTGGGGCTTAACAAAATTGTACCTTTTCCATAGTAACATGTCCATCAATATTGCTCTTATTTTGCTTATGTAGCCCTTTCTGGAAGAGAATGATTCACATCACATCACTTCACATCACTCTTTGACTGTTTGTTTATAGAATTCTTTGTATATTCTGGATATTAATCCACTGTTATATGTGTAGCTGGCAAAGATTCTTTCCCATTCAGTGGGTTTCCTATTTATTCAATTGATTATTTCCTTAGCTGCTGAATTTATTTAATTTTATGAAGTCACAGTTTTTGACTATTGATGTTAATCCATAGCAAATTTAGTATTGTAGAACAATCAATAATCTCATTATAGTGTCCAGGTAAAAATCAACTTAAGAAATCAATTGCTTTTCTATACAGTAACAACAAATTCACTGTGAAAGAGATAATGGACACATTCTCATTTAAAATAGCATTAAAGACAATAAAATATTGTTAAATATTTTAATTAACATGGGGCAAAAGACTGATATACTTAGAAGTTGAAACTCTGGAAAAGGTTATTAAAAAAAGAAAAAATAAAGAAATAAAGAAAGAACATCTCATGTTCATAGATGTATAGAATTGTATCAGAAGCTACTTATAGATTCAATAAAATTTCAATCAACATTTTGATCTCATTCTTTACATAAAAAATAATATATATCCTAAAATCCTTATGCACCTAGAAAAGAATGCTGAAATACCAGAGGATTTTTGAGCAAAATGAATGCTGAAGGAGTGCTATTTCATACTTCCAGATATATTATAGAAACTCTGTAATAAGAACAATATGATATTGGCACAAAGCCAGGCACCTTGACCATTTGAATAAAATAGAAGACCCAAACATAACAACTCATAACTACATCCACGTTAATATTTGGTAAAGAAACAAAAAACATACACTGAACAAAATATAGAATCTTCAACAGTAGTACTACAAAAACCATATGAATATATGCAGAATAATGATATTAGACCCATATCTATCAGCCTTCACAGAAATAGATCCAAGTGGATCAAAAACTTAATTTGAAATTTGAAACACTAAAAAGGATAGATAAAAAATAGGAAGTACTCTTCTGTTTCTTGATTCTCACTTCATTTTTTAAAAATAACTCTCTCAGTTCTGACAAAAGCATATAGTGGACACATACTTTATAGCATCAGCCCAAAATAATCATTAGTATTTGATCATATTAAGTTAGAACAACTCTCATGAAGCATTTCTAGAATTACCCCATCCTACTTCTGTAGGGAACATTCTCATTCATAGGAGATGGCAAAGAATGACTACTAACCCTCCTGTTATCTATAACTGCTCCACCTAAAGGAATTTTCTTGATTATACCTTAAGGTTCTCAAAAATTTGATCATAAAACTGACTGTTTAGAAAGAAACCCCTAAAGGGGTTTGGTTCCTTTGTTGCCATCTTTCCTCAGACATATTCTCACTGTTTATTCATTTTTCCTTGTTTTTATACACCACTGTGGTATCTCATTTCCCATTTTCTTGGCATAAGCATTTCCTTCTTTTATTTGGATCCTTCTGTGACTTCCTCTGAGTTTCAGAACCAAAAATGTATTCAGATGTCTGGTCTGCTGTTAATCTTATACCCTCATTGGCTATTTATATCAAGGTAAACATAATGTAAAACACATTGCATCCTGTACATAGGTATGACTGTGATGTCACCTTTATTTCTTATACAGGTTAAATACTTTCTAATTGAAAAAAAATTATCTATAGAGACAAACCATAGGTGATGTATGCTTCTAAACTCTAAAAATATCTGCCAGCTTTTTCATCTGTCATGGAGTTAGTAGTAAGAGCAAAATAATTTTTCATTTTACTCTTTCAATGTTGTAGCAATGGAAACATGTTTGATTTGATGCTTTATGCTAATGGGATTTCATTTGCTCTCTAGCTTGAGGTTTTAAAACTGAATTAGCAATACTTCACTAGCTGATGATGTCAGCTACATTTATTCCACTATTCCTAATAAAATATTACTGCTAGGGCAGGTTTGTTAATACAGAGCACATTACCTAAAGCTCAGGTAATTTGGACTGTTCTTTGTCATTTTTACATTCTTCTGTTGCCATCACTGAAAGAACACATTAAATGTGTATGTTCTTAAGCACTAGGAGGACGTGAAAGCCATGGGAGGGATAGTCAAATGACTGACCTGGATAATAAACTATGAACAATCACAGTTCTGTGAAAGGTGTCATAGGCTTGTTTATAGGTAGTCAAGGCAGGAATGGGGGAATCTCTTCTTGGAGAATAAGTTCAATGCAGAACTGAAACTTAGTTTCCAGTGATAGTTTATGGATTGAGAGTACTTGCAGCCTAGCCTTTTAATTCTAAATCAGCATTACCATGCTTTAATTATGTGTCAAAGAAAATTTTGTATAGGCTAAAAAGAAAAGCTAAGTAGTACCAAGCTAGAAATATAGTTTTATTCATATCTGTGCAATATCTATTCTGCTTGAAAATAAGGACGCTGCGGAGACATATTTAAGATGTTAAATTTGGGCCATTTGTAACACAATTGTTTCACTTTTATGTTTTTTTATTTATCAAGTTATTTATTTACTTTATATCCAGATCAAAGCTTGTTTTCATTCCTTTCCTCCCAGTTCCTAACTCCATCCTCCCCTCCCCCATCCATACTTTCTCCGTTTCTCAGAAAAAGGGAGGCCTCTCAGGGATATAAACCAGCCATAGCCTATCAAGTTGCAGTATCACTAGACTCATTTTCCTATATTGAGGATATACAAAGCAGTCCAGTTAGAGAATAAGGAACCAAAGGCAGCCAACAGATTCAAAGGCAGCACCTGATCCTCCTGTTAGGAGTCCCACATGATCACCCAGCTGCACAATTCTTACTCATGTGCAGGGGTTCTAGGTTCCACTCAATCACCCTCTTTGGTTGGCAGTTCATTCTTTATGAACCTCTAAGAGCCCAGGTTAATCGATTCTGTAGGTTTTCTTCTGGTATCCTCGACTCTCTGGCTCTTCATTCCTTCCTCAGCCTCTTCTGCAGGATTCCCTACGCTACATTTAATGTTTGGCTGTGAGTCTCTGCATCATTTTCAGTCAGTTGTTGGATGAAGACTCTCTGATGATTGTTATACTAGGTGTCTGTCTGCAAGTATAGCAGAATATCATTAATATTGTCTGTTATGGGATCCCCTAATGACATGGGTTGCAAGCTGAACCAGTCATTGTTTGGTCCTTCTGTCAAATTCTGCTCCAACTGTTACCCCTGTACATCTTGAAGGCAGGACAAATTGTGGGTCAAATATTTTATGGCTGGGTTGGTGCCCCAATCCCTAAATTGGAAGTCTGGCCTGTTCACAGGTCATGAGAGTTTCAGGTTTCATAATCCCTATTCCTCGGAGTCTTAGCTAGCTAGGGACACCCTCATAGATTCCTGGAAGTTTCCATTGTCCTAGGGTTCTACCTTATCCCAAAGATATCCCACTCCAGTCTAGTTGTCTCTCCCAGTACTCTCTCCTTTTATCCTACCCCCACCTTATCTCTCCTATTCCCATTCCCACCTCCTTGCCACATCAAATGCCCTCCCTCCATCCACCCCCAATATCTAATCTGTTTTCCCATGTTAGTTACATTAAAGTTTCCTCCCTTAGGCTCTCCTTGCTACTTGTTTTTTTTGTTTGTTTGTTTGTTTGTTTTTGTTTTGTTTTGTTTTGTTTTGCATGTGTGGTTTATAGCATTTTTATCCTGTGTTTTAGGACTAATATCCACTTATAAGTGAGTACATACCATGTTTATTTTTCTGTGTCTGGATTAGCTCACGCAGGATGATCTTTTCTAGTTCCAACCACTTGCCTCCAAATTTCACGATGTCATTATTTTATTTATTTATTTAGGTTTTTTCGAGACAGGGTTTCTCCGTGTAGCCCTGGCTGTCCTGGACTCACTTTGTAGACCAGGCTAGCCTCAAACTCACAAAGATCCACCTGCCTCTGCCCCCCAAGTGCTGGGATTAAAGGCGTGTGCCACCACCGCCTGGCTTGATGTCATTATTTTTAATTGCTGAGTCATATTCTATAGTGTAAATGTACCTACCATACTTTCTTTCCCTCCATTCTTTGATTGATAGGCATCTAGGTTGTTTCCAGTTTCTAGCTATTACCATCTATCTATCTATCTATCTATCTATCTATCTATCTATCTATCATCTATATATCTATCATCACTCTATCTACCTATATATCATCTATATATCTATCATCACTCTCTCTACATATATATATATATATATATATATATATATAAAGTTTCCTAGACTTTTATATGGATATCTCTTAATTTTCCAGTCCTGTTTATTGTAAAATGATTCATTCTGTATTGTGCTGCTTTTGGAACCCTTCCAAAGTTCAAGAACTCAAGTTGTTCAATTCTGTCTTAAATATGTTCGGATACATGTTCCTCCATTTCAAAATAGTCTGGGAATTTCTAGATAATTTGATGTTAATTATTTCTATATTTCATGAGAATATGTTTACATAGTATGTGTTTGTGTTTGTTTGTGTGTGTGTGTACTGTTAAGATTGACTTCTATTATAGAAATCTGTCTTATAGAATTATGGACATGGAATTGAAAAATAAAAGTGTTTATCAAATTTTGTTTATTTGAGACTTCATGCACTTAAACTGATCAGTTTGTTTAACAAGGTCCTTCATGTATCCCATATTTTTCTGATCCCAAAATTTTGTGGTTTTTACTAGAATAGATGACAAGTATTCTCAGTTTATTACTTGTTTTTTATGTCTTGTCTTTTCATCTATACTGTTTAGTCACAGGAAATTTTGTTAATGTTTTATCTTGAATTTTTATGTCTCAGACAGTACTTTTAATACTAAATATATGTAAATATATGATATATATAATAAATAATGTATATATGTATAAATATGTCTTATTTTATAAAAAAAATTCCAAATGCCAAATATAGTACACTTGGGAAAACTGTACAAATGACATCAGAGATATTCAGTTTAGGAATTCTATTTCTTGCAATAACTTTTTGGCTGAAAAATGCCTTCTAAATAGATCAAAAATGGTAAATAAGACATTTTAGATAAAAGTGTTTAATAAATATAAAAATTACACTTTAGTGTAAAGTACTTTTTAAAAATATTAATGATAAGAGTAATCTTAAATTACCTCTGTCCATCTGATGCAGTGAACTATTCAAGCTTTCATCAACTAAAGAATATCTTCTATAACTTTGTTTTATTTTAAAGGGGAAATTCAAGGTCCAATTTTCTATAATTACACTGCTTGAAACTCTTTTAAAATTGCCAAAATGTATTTCACCATGCATGTTGTTCACTACATCTACACTAATGCATGAAGTGAATTGCTGAGAGAAAACCAGACACCAAATTCCAAACATGAGCTTGGGATGCATCTGTTCCTCTATTCTATTCCACTCTGTTTGCTTTTAGAAAAAAACTGTTTATGATTCAGAAATCCATATTTCAGTGGAACATAGTTAGCTAAATTTTGTAGGAATAGGTCAGCCTTTAAATGTCCCATGTAGTGATGGCATTGGGATTTGGGACTGTGATTTCAGATATATTGATGCAATGAATCTACATTTGGTAATATCTAAATCAGTTGCTAGTCTTTTGTTTGTTTGTTTGTCTTGTTCTGTTTTTATTTTATTTTTTCTTTTACTTGTGTGTGTGTGTGTGTGTGTGTGTGTGTGTGTGAGAATTTCAGTTCATTCACCCTTATCCTATTTATTTCCCACCTTCTCTCAGATCAACCTTCCACCCTTGCAACCTCTTCAAACTGAGAGAAAAAGAAAATCTCATTGTGTAAGTTATAATGTGTCATAGTGTTTCCTATACTACTGTCTTTTGTCTATGCTTTTTTGCTTACAAATGTTCATTACAATGACTCCTTTGTCTGATAAAAGATTTTGGCTTCTGCCTCTTTGTCAGTGCTGGAATCTCAATAGGACTCCTGTCAGATGTCCTGTTGTTTCCCTGTGTCATGGAGATCCTGTAGTTGTGGGGACCTATAGAGCTGGCTTCTTCATGGATTCTAGCAGTTCATCCATGAGGTAGATGTTGGGGTGGCCCAATTCAAAGCCCTGGTTCTGGGCCTGAAATCCCCCACTCTAGCACTAGATTTACTGTGCTGTCCAGACAAAGTACAAGGGCTTGCTCTCCTGTGTGCTACAGCATCTGAGGGGCAGGAATATCTCTCCTGCTCTTGTGACCCCATCATGTCTGCCATTGGTGGTGAGAGCAAAAGGGAGGAGCAGAGACCTCTGCCTTGCCAACAGGAACAGAGGTCAGACAAACATGGGGCTGGCTCTCCCTTACTCACACCCTCAGGACCAGCTAACCCTTAACCCCCACATCCAGGGCCAGCTGTACTGTGCTGTCTAGGGGAGGTGCAGAGCCTGCTCTCCTGAGTGCTGGTGCTGGTGAAGGGCAGAGATATATCTCCTGCTCTCAAGACCCCAGGGCCAGGTCTCCACCTGTCAGTTATGAGGGGTGAAGGAGAGGAGGGTATCTCTCCCTATCCATGTCACCACAGGGAGACAAGTGGTAGGGCCAACTCTCCCAAGCTTGCATCGTTGGGGCCAGCTCACTTGTAACTCCTGAAATGTGCAGCGCCTGCTCTCACAAGTACTGCAGTTGTCTAAGGGTAGAGTTATCTCTCTTACATTCATGCATCCAGGGCCAGTTCTTCCATGATGCACAGGTGGGAATGTGGCAGTTCTGCACAACACTTATACATCAACATGCCCTTGGGTGGCAGTTCAGGCCAGGTATGTCCACCTGGCTTTTGCTCATAACAGACACCTGCTGCAACAGTATGATGGAGCTAGACATGGTACCTGATGGCAGCTGAGAAAAGGGCACCACCATAGTCCTATTTAGTATTAATGGCTACTCATATCAGGTTGTTCCTCAATACCCTCAAGTCTCCAGTTCTGCCTCTTTTTGTTATACCCATATCCTTTTATTTTTCTTTCTCTTCCATTACTCTACCATTTACTTGCTCCTCTTACTGGTGCCTGGGCTCCTTGAGGGTCTGGGATTGTCTCAGGTGTGGTCTCAAGAGTGCTATGCCCCATTTGTGCATTGCACATTATGGCATCTAGCAAGGGTCATCTCCAACATGATCTGAACCACAGACCTGAGTAGCACCAGAATGGTGTTCATCTCAGGCTAACTTCCTGTCCATGCCCCATGGTACCAGTCTGGTGGTTGTCTTGTGCTTACTTCTTGCTCAGCTCTCCTGAGTGGCCATCTACCTGGGGTCCCTGATGGCAGGCAGGATTCTTTTAGTCTGTGTCTTGGTCTGTGTCTTGCTTCATGTTCTCAGAGCCCATCTGGGCTTGCCTGGTGCTGGGCTAGTGGTTGTCACAGGCTAGGTCCCTATCATAGTCCGCTATTATCAATCTGGTAGTGGTCTTAGGTTTGTTTTTTTTTTTTTTTCAGGGAATATTAGGCTACTAATCATTCAAATGTTCACTGGTCAGAACATTGAATGTAGACATAGCCTCTCTCCTCTCTGGCAACTACTGATGAACATGTGATATAGCCACCATATCTGGAATACATCTAGGGTTGGAGGGGCTGTCATTCCTGGGTGGGCTCAAATCACCAACCTTTTTGTTAAAATCTGAACATATTAACCAGTTGCACCATGGTCAGTTTCTAGTTTTTAACTTCTTTAAACAAAACACAAAATCTTTCAATAGTTTTTTTACATATTAATATAGGCAAAATTTATTGATAATATTTTGTATAATTGTATACTTTACAATAAACTCATTATGAGAATAATCTCATTATGATCCTGTGTTTGTTTTTGTGCTAAGCTGTTCTTACTTATTTTGGAGTGTTATCTTCCTTCCTTCAGAATGTATTGAGACGGAACAATCTCAAGGGATGAAAGCAATGAACAGCACTGTTCTACTTTCACATGGAATTTGAGGAGAATAATGTAGACCATGGACAGGAAAAACGTAGATTTAATTTGAATCAGATAATATTTTAAAATTGAATGTATCAAAGAGGCAAATACCTGATTAGGAATCAACTAACAATGTTTCAGGAATTGTTTCCTTGCTAACAAATCAAGTCATTAGCCCTAAGAAAACTTGGACACAGGGAAGCTTATAGGGACTGAACCACCAACCAAATAACTTTTATGGACTGGTCCTAGGCCCATTACGCATACGATGCTGATGGCCTGCTTGGTTTTTAAGTGGGTTCCTTAACAATTGGAGCAGGAACTATCTGAGACTTGGTCTCAGTTGCTTACCTCTGGACCCCATTCCTTAGCAGATCTGCCTTGTGTTACCTCAGTGGCAGAGGAGGCACTAAGTCCTGGGGCAGTTTGATGCACCAGAGTGGGTTGGTTCCAGTTGAGGGATGTTAGGGGGAAGTGGGTGGAAGGATGGGACTCGAGGAAAGAAAGGAGAGGGGTTGAGATTGGAGTATAAAATAAACAAATTTTTTAAAAGAGCCTGAAAAAGGAAAAAGTGTGTGATGCTTAATTCCTTTTGTAAATTTTATTGGACAAGAAATATAAATGCTCTGAGACATTTGTGTGTGTCTAGCAAGAAGTATCCAAACACTTGCCTGTATGTGATCAACTACAGGTAGATTCTGTGGGAGAAAGTGAAGCAGGACCTGAAGGAACATGAGACTTCAGGCATCTGTGTGCATAAGAACAGACTCTTGGAGAACAGAAGTTCTGTTCTCCATGAGACAACCTTTTAATGGGGCAAGGTGGGGAGAAAGGCTACTTAAACACTTAAGAGGTAGATAGGGGCTTTCGAGATGAATGTACTCTAATGACCAGTTCATGAAATCATAAGACAAGCCAGGAAGACTCCAACTCTGTGTAAAAGCAAAAGAATATTTAATTCGAGCTAAGGCATGGTGCATCACATGTTCTCAAAGCAGGGCGGCTGTGAATGTCCCAGACCTGAAAAGTTTGAGGCTCTTAAGCACTAGACAAGGGAGGGGAATGAGCAAGCAGGGCAGGTGGAGTGGACTTTCAAGCCTTGGCTTTATAAGATTGGCTAAGCATAGCTGACCTTTAGATAGATTGGTCCGGGGTCAAGTGGCCAAACCATAAACAGACCAGAGGCACATCTGGTATTGTAAACTCCTGATAAGCTCATTCCTGGGAGTAGAGGAGGTACTCCCAATCATTCCCAGTCTTCTTGAGCTCAAGGTCTCTAGAGATGGGAGCTGTGTGGTTTTGTTCTTGGGCTAACGTTGTTGCCTTACTTTTTATGGGCTTTGCAATAACTGAGGGATTGTGTAAGAGCCAGGACAGACTAGGGCCTTTGTTATTTCAGTACATCATTGATTGTTGACAAAGGCCAGGGTGCAGGGGATGCCTCATTTGCATAAAGAGGAATTCCAAGTGCTGCCTGACATGACATTAAAGCAACTGCTGGTAAAGCAAAGCAGCTGGATACAAAATTAACTATAAAAATCAGCAACTCTCCTACATCCAAATTGCAAATTCTATTAGAAAGAAATCAGGGAAGCAACACCCTTCACAGTAGCCTCAAATTATTTAAAATATCTTGGGGTAACTCTAACCAAGCAAGTGAAAGACTTGTGTGATAAAATTTCAAGTCTTTGATGAAAGAAACTGAAGAAAACGTCAGAAGATGTCTCATATTCACAAATACATAGAATTAACATAGCAAAAATGGCCATCCTACCAGAATCAATCTACAGAGTCAATTAAAACCCCATCAAAGTTCCAACACAATGTTTTATAGATCTAGGAAGGACAATTCATAATTTCTTTTGGAAAAACAAAAAATCCAATATCGCTAAAACAATCCCAAACAACAAAAGAACTGGTTGAGATTTCATCATTTAAAATTTGAAGTTATACTACTGAGCTCAAGTAATACAATCTCATGATATTGTAATAAAAAGACACATCAGTCAATGGAATCAATCCAAATGGACATAAATCCAAAAACCTATGGGCACCTGATTTTTTATAAAGAAGCCAAAAATGCCCACTGGCCAAGAAAGCATCTTCAAAATGGTGCTGGCCAAACTGGATGTTTGCATGTAGAGGAATGCAAACAGATCCATTCTCATCATCCTCCACAAAATTCAAATACATTTGGATGAAATACCTCAACATAAAACCAGATATAAGAGAAAACAAGGAATAGCCTTGAACTCATTGACACAGAAGACTTCGTGAACAGAAAACTGTTGTATTGCCTTGTCCAGCCTCAATGTGATGGTATTTATTTATATTTTATTTTGTTGTGTTTGGTTGTTATCTCTTAGTAGCCTGTTATTTTCTAAAGAGAGACATAAATGGAGTAGATCCAGAGGAAAGAGCAAGTAGGTGTGAATTGGGATGAATATTTGGAAGGGAAACCTTAATCAGGATATAGTGTATGAGAAATGAATCTATATTCAGTAAAAGGGAAAAAAATGAAAAGAGAAAAAGAAATAAAAGGGGTACCATAGGGTTTCCCAAGTCAAGTATTTTTTTTCTTTACTGTTTGTACTTGAGCTAATTTTATCAATAATATTTATCTCTGATGATTAAATTGTAGTTTCTTAAAGAATTAAAACAAAACATAGTACTAAAAGTTTTGGAGGGTTCACTGTTGCAATTGTTTCCCCAATATGATCACATAATAGTATTATTTTCATTAAGGAAAATAGAACAAAAGAAAAGTTAGAGAGATTCAAAAGTTTGCCTTAAAATAATAAACATAGTAAATTAAAACTACAACCTTTTAAAATAGGAAATAATTTGGGAGGAAAGAGGAGTAAGAAGACAAGAACAAACCATACAACCACAAACTTCTTTATATCATGGTGATCTACTTTTTGTCATATTCATTTACATAGATACACGATGGGTTTTTAAACTACTGTTTATGAATTCTCAAAAAAATTGCAATGTTCCTGGATTGTTAATTCATGTAAAACAATGCTATAACTAATGTAATATTTGTTTTATTGTCAAAATTTAATGTGTTTGTGAATATTTAAAGTGCCATATTAATCATTTAAAAGATGGAAAACTGCATTCCATACATTTTAAATTAATAAAATATTTATTTTGAAAAAATCAGAAAGAACACAAATAAATGGTGTAATAATGCAATTCAAGTGTTGGAAAAGTAAAAACAGACCAAATCAAAACACAGTTGATTGCAAGAAATAGTGTAAATCAGACTAGAATTCAATGAAACAGAAACAAGTCAATACAACAAATCAACATTTCTAAGATCTAGTTCTTAGGAAGACACACAAGATTTATAGACACTTGGGCCAACTAGCCTAAAGAGAGAAAAGAGGACTGAAATTAATAGAATCAGAAATGAACAGGAAAGCATTGCAACACAACAGACAGAATCGAAATTCAGACTGTTATGAAGAAATAATTTCATATCCAGTATTATATTAAGTTAGAAAATCTAAAAGAAATAAATGAATATTTGGGTTCAGCCAAATCAATTAAACCAAGAAGAAAACAACAACCTAAACAGACCCATAACAAATTAGGAATTTGAAATAGTAATGCAAATCCTTCCAGCAGAAAAAAGTCCATGGCAAGATATAGTAATATCAGAATTCTACCAACCATTCAGAGAACACCTTCAGCCAGCTAGTGCTGGAGAAAGGTCTTGTACATGGTTTTCAAAGGTTGATTACAGTGCTCAGATATCTGGTTACCTCCTTTTCTGAGGCACTCTCTGATTGGATAATAAAAGTCACTGATGTGCTTATATCTAATTAGCTGGACAGAAAGAGTCCCAGCTTCCTGGGAGGAACTAAGGAATCTTGGAAAGATACAGAGCAAGCTATTTTTCTATCAGGAGACTCGGAAGCAGAAAGAGTTCTTGATGTGAGCTCTGTGAGATCTGAATGAACAGCAAGCCACATGGCAGATTGAGAATAGTTGGTCAAGTTAACTTATATGACCTAGTTGAGAGTCACTTAAGGTCTAAAGATTGCAACATTAAGAGTTCTTGGGATATTTATTATACAGGCCCACTGGCTGCCCTGAATCTCAGTTCTCCAGTCAAGGCAAGCCAGGCTTGCCAGGACTAAGGCCTCCCTCCAGGCAGCACTGGTCAGGCTCCAATGGCCACTCTGGAGGCCTAATATGAGAGTATATATATATATTTAACAAAGTTTCAATTTCAAGTCAGTTCTTCTTAAACTATTCTTTTGTTTGTTTGTTTTTTTGAGAAAGGGTTTCTCAGGTTTCTCCTGGACTTGCTTTCTAGATCAGGTTGGCCTCGAACTTGAACACACAGAGATCCGCCTGCCTCTGCCTCCCAAATGCTGGGATTAAAGCCATGCACCACTATGCTCTGCCTTCTTAAACTATTCAAAAGAATAGAAACACAAACTACACTCCTCAACTCATTTTATGAAATAAATATTACTTTAATGCCAAACCAGCTAAAGATACAACAACAACAACATAGAAAAGAAGAAAGAATGGAAGGATGAAAGAAAAAATAAATAAATAAATAAATAAAGAAAGAAAGAAAGAAAGAAAGAAAGAAAGAAAGAAAACTACAGGCTAATATCTCTGAGGAACATAGACTCAAAATACTCAATAACATATTTACAAACAGAATACAGATATACAACAAAAAGATTATGCAACAGAAATAATTTGGGTTTATCTCAGAAATAATGGGATGTTTCAACATATGCAAATCAATAAATGTAATAAACAACATAAAGAGACAAGATAAGAATAACACAATCATCTCAATATATGTAGAAAAATCATTAAAAGCTCAACATTTATTCATGAAAAAAATCCAAGAGAGTAGAAGGGTAGAGGAAATGTACCTCAAAATAATAAAAACTGTATGTGAGAATCTTACAGCCAAGATTTTCTCAAATGGAGAAAAGCTTAAACAATATCATTGAAGTCAGGGATGAGATAAAAATGTGCACTCTTCCACTCCTTTTTTCAATACTGTGCTCTAAAATATCAAGAAATAAACCTAACCAAGGAAATGAAGGGCCTCTACAATAACATCATTGAACCTCTGAAGAAAGACAGAAAAAATATTAGGAGGTAAAAAGACATCTCATGATCATGCATTATTAGAAATGAAAACACAACAAAATAAAACAAAACAAACAAACCAGAGAAGATTATCAATGGAAAAAAAACTGAAGGCCCAAATAGAGTATTTGTAACTTTTGTCACTTAATATTTACAAATATGACAAAAAATGAGAAAAGAGAGCATCTTCAACAAAGGGAGCTCAGAAAACCAGCTGTGCACATGCAGTAGAATGAAATCAAAACTGTACCTAACACTTTGCATGAAATCTAATTCCAAATGGATCAGAGACCTACTCTTAAAGCCTGAAACACTAAAACTGCTAGAGGAAAATATAGGCAATAACATATAAGTGTATGAAAGGAGTTTCTGAATAGGGTTTCATAACTCAAGAACTAGACCAAATTTTGTCATGTGATATTTCATAAAATTGGGAGTTTCTGCACAGCTAAAGACACAGCCAAGCATTTAAAAGAAGCCAATAGAATGGGAGAGCTGGGACAGGACAGGAGTGGGGTGGGAGGAACATGGAGCAAGAGAGTGCTGGGTGAGACCATGGTAATGGGGAGCATCTGTGGGATGAGCTGAAACCTGGCAATGGAAACTTCCAGGAATCTATTAGGGTTACCAAGGCTAAGACTCCAAGAAATGGGGGATATGGAACCTGAAGGCTGGTTGATATGGGTTGGTTATGAGAAACATTTCCTATAACCAGGTAAAACTTCCGATGGAGTTATTGGAACATCAACCCAGCCCCCAAAGCTTCAACCTATAATGTCCTGCCTACAAGATGTGCAGGGGTAAAGATGGAGCAGAAATTGAGGGACTGACCAACCAATGACTGGTCCAGTTTGAGACCCACACCATAGAAGGGAGCTCACCTCTGACACTACTAATGATATTCTGCTATACTTACAGACAGGATTCTAGCATAGCTGTTATCGGAGAGGCTTAACTCAGAAACTGATGGAAACAGATGCAGAGACACACAGTCGAACATAAGGTGGAGCTTGAGGAATCCTGCAGAAGAGGGGAAGGAAGAGTTGTAGGAAACAGAGTGGCCAAGAACACCACAACAAAACCTGCTGAATCAACTAACCTCAGCCCATAGGGGGCCACAGAGTCTGAACTGTCAGAAAGGGGGCCTGCATGGGATTTATCTAGGCCCTCTGCACATATGTAACAGTAGAATAGCTTCTTTTTCATGTGGGATTCCTAACAGCGGAAGCAGGGGCCCTGGGGATATAAAGTAAATAATAAATATATTAAATAAATAAATAAGAAATAAAAATCATGAATAATTAGATTATATACAGAAGACAGAAGATATATGATAATTAGATAGATATAGATAGATGATATATAGATAAATTGATAGATAGATAGATGATAGATAGATAGATAGATAGATAGATAGATAGATAGATAGATAGGTGAACAGGTGGACAGTCATATAGATAGGTAGATAGATATGATATAAATGACACAAAAATGGTTTTAGGACATGAAAAAATAGTTCTCAAAATAATACAAAGAATGGATAGCTCAAAAACTGTTCATTGTCCCTAGCTACTAAGAAAATATGCTTTGAGATTTAATTTTACTCCATCAGACTGCCAAAAATCAACAAAGCAATTCACAACAAATACTGGAGGGGGTATGAGGAAAATAAACCTTTCATTCACTCTTGCTCAGAATGAGAACTGGTATGGTGACTCTGGAAATCAGTACAGAGGGTCCTCAAAAATCTAAAAACAAATCTACTACATGACCCAGCTACTGTCACTTGTGGGCATACACCCAAAGGACATGATATCCTACTGTGCAGATACTTGCTCAGTCATGTCCTTATCTGCTCTATTCACAATATCTGGGAAACAGAAACAGCATAAACATCCTATTAATGATGAATGGATAACAGAATTGTAGTAATGCACACTATTGCATACTATTAGGTTGTAAAGAAAGCTGAAATCATGAACTTTTCTTGAAAATGAATGGAACACAAAAGATCATACTAAATGAGGTAACCCAGACTCAAAAAGGCAAATGTTACATATTCTCATTCATTGCAATCTCCTAGATCCAAATATTCATATGTGCATACATATCCTGGAATGTACGAATGCAGAAAACTAAAATGCGACTATTGACATGATGAGGTAGGAGAGAATGGCAGAAATAGTGAGGAGAAGATCAGCGAACAAATGGGACTCTTTAGAGAAAAATGAATGAGGAAGTAAATAGTGAAAGGAGGATGAAAGGCAGTAAGGATGTCTTAAGAGAGGGGGATGAAATAACAAAGGGTGAGTTAATATGAAATACGGAATAACACAATTGACTTTTTGTCTAAATAAAGCTTATAATGCACTTTTTGTCTAAATATAACTTATAATACCTAAAAATATAATAACTTTTAAAAGTTTTGTATCAATAAACTTATATAATAATATAATAATCTCTATATATTTGGTATGTATTAATATATGTGTGTATGCATATACATATGTATACACACACATATGGAAATTTCCCTTCTGGGCTGACAATGGAGTTCAAAAAGCAAAGATCACTTAACAAAACTTCCAGTACCAGGCCTGAGACATCTTCTTTTGAGTTATTGGCCTGGGTTGCCCTCGATAAGTGGATTACTGAACAAATCATACACTGTGGTACTCAAATGTACCATGCAAGCTTTCACAGGAGGCAAACAACCAACAGTCCTGCTGAGCTACAATAACTATGAGATGCAATAACTAGAAGTCCCTAATGATTCAGTAATGTTTTACAGACCTTTATAGTAATGAACAGTTCTCTAACTACAATGAAATCAAGGCATACTCAACAGGAGAGAAACTATGCCTGGTACTGGAAACCTAGCCAATTACCAGTGTGAGAGAAGCCATGGACCTGGGAAGGGAATATGTAAACCAGCACTTACTAAACCAGCATAATCCTCACCCCTCCTCAAGGAAACTTATCTTTGCAACAGATGGAGACCATTAAAGAAAATAGTAATCTATCAAAATACAAAGTTGTGGAACTGTTTCTCTGTCCCAGTAGATACAGCTACAAAACACTCCATCACCTGAGGCTTAGAGAACAGGGGGCAAAATGATTTCCTGAAGATCAGAAAGTTCACTGTGAACTTGTGTTTACTAGTAATATCAGAAGCTACCCCCATAAAGTCCCACCATCATGACTGCCTAAACAAGAGCTGAGCAAAAATATCATCAATAGACATTTCAAAATGGATCAAGAAAGCCCTTGAAGTTTCAGCTCTACATAAAGAACTACAAGCAACTAAGGAATGCTTAGAATAGGACAAATAGCTTCCTTCAGGAAAGAGAACACCAATTTGATATCAAATGATTAGTCCTGAAAACGTACATCCAAGTAACATTACACAGATTGAGTCAGATTGAGTAGGTTATATTTAAATATTCAGATTGCCCAACCTGCAAGTATATGATTGGCTCATGCTAATGAATGTAGAAAACTCTTTTATATTTCAGCCAGATTCATTTTAAGAATTTAAAAAAAAACAAAAACAAAGTGTAAAAATTACTTTAAAATTGTAATACCATCAATGGACATGTCCATTTTTAAAACTATAACACAAAATGTATTTGATTTTTACTGAGCTATGGGTCAGAAAAAAATCAGCTAAGAATTCCAGATTTTGCTCATCTATGTTGTACTCAACAACATGTCTAATATGGTAATAAAGATAAAAGATTTATTTATTTAGTGATCATTATATGTATTAAGATTTTTTTTATACTTTATTTTTTTATTTCTTCAAGTTACATCTCAGTCCCAATCCCTTCCCTCCTCCCCCTTCCTGTCCCACCCTTCCACCCTCTTCCCCCCAACAGCTCCCCCTTTCAGTCCAACAAATGGTTCCTTCTCTTATAACAGTAAATATTATACAAAACAACAGAAATAAATACACCACATTTATGAGAGTTAAATGGCCCACCATACATTCCCAATGTCCAGTCCATACATATTTGGCCCCTGACTTTAACATTCTACCATCTAACCATCTCCATGAGTTTAAAGTTCTATATCTGACTCAGCTTTCATACTAACTTGCATCACAATTTTAAAAACATCTTCTTAGATCCAGAACACCCTCTTGATTCCTAAACAACTCAAAATTTAACTATGAGACTCTAGCTATCTATTCTTCAATCACCACAGAGACCTGAGAGGGATAAATATATCTGATTATGTAGGAAGTGCAGGGCCTGCAGCTTCCAAAACTAAGAAATGGCATATCAGTGGTTGCCTGGACAGTTCCCGTTTTCTCTCCATAAGTTACAGCATCAATCTTCAGCCTTTTGGTCCAGTTTTTCTGACAGACATTGATTGTAGAGCAGAAATTATGAAGGACTTACTTACCCTGTCTTGGCAGAGCTAGGCTGTCGACTTACCTGATTCCAAGTTTTGTCCTTTTTGGACAGCAGTCTGTCTACATTTGAAGCAAGGGGTTTTTCTTGCCAGGAGATAGGCTTGCCACTAATTCAACCATCTCACACTGGAGATTCTTTGATGCTCATCTTCCACTTGGAGTAGAATAGGGGGTCTGTCAGGAGCTGACATGTCCCGATATAAAAAATAATAATAATAATAATTTAAGAAAGCATCTTTAAATGCCATATTCTGCAGATCTCTTGTGGTTTTTGAAGATGCCCTATCTCTTGTATTTAGATATGCAAATGTTGCTTGTCTCTTAACAACTTGATTTCTGAGTAGCTTAGAGAATATCTGTGATAGACTGTCATAGTAGCTAACAAAATGACACGTTTGCATGACTAGGAGTTTGTATTTCTTAACTATCCTAAACAGTTTAAGATGGTTGGTATCAAGAGGCCAGAGCTTCACATTTCATTTTTAAGTATCACTAGGTACAATACCTTTAAGAAGCATTACCTTTAATTTTGTATCAATATACAAAGATCAATACCAATGTGGCCAAATATACTCTTAATTTTGTATCAATCTACAAAGGTCAATACCTATGTAGCCCAATACAATCTTAATATTACGTCAATATACAAGGGTCAATAACATTGTGGCCAACTATAATCTTAACTTTGTATCAATATACAAAGATCAATACTGATGTAGTCCAATACAATCTTAATTTTGCAAAATATACAATGGTCAATACCACTTTAGCCAAATATAATTCTAATTTGTATCAGTGTACAAAGGTATAAGGGCATATTCATTAATCTGTCCCTTCTTCTTGGTCCTTCCATACTATGTCTATGTCCCATTTTTCTCAAATCTGTGCACTCCTACATAGGAGAGAAAGGATACAGAAAAGAAAAAGAAGGAAGTCCCCGGGTCTAACCTCTAAAACCCATTTAACAAGACCATTTAACAGCTTGTAGTCTCTTCCCCTAAATAAAAAAATTGTCTGTTATCCATCAAATAACCAAAAGGCGGGGGGAAGAGAAACACCCTCCCCACCCTCTGGTCATGGGGCGTCGGTCTCTTAAAATGACTTCCTGCTGATTTGGGTCATAGTAAAGCTGTTTGGGGCCTGAACCAGAATGGAAAAATGGTTAAAAATGTTAATACAATCCTTTTATGTTCAATCCTTTTGTGCTCAGCTGTTTAGATGTCCTAAGAAGTTTGAAGACAGAAGCTGATCTTCCAGGCTTTACTGAAGTTCTGGCTGGGGAAGTGTGTGGAGGGGAATGATCTTAGCGATTTTGAGTTGTTGTGGTTGTATACTTTTGATGGAAACACCTATTAAGGAAGTCTGCAAGGCTGGATCATCTGGGACACTCGTCTTCTTTGGTGTCTGATTCTATTTTCTGTTGAGGTTTCCATTGTCCAGTTGTCCCTGGATTCCTTGAATGGATGCTTTAAATCTCCTGAAAAGATAAGAACAGAGCCCTGCCCTAATCTTAACTCTGTGACAGTTACACTTTTTTTGGGGGGGAGGGGTCAGGTAATATTTCTCCTCAGGCAAATTTGGCTTTTTGAAAATATATAAAGTATTATCTTTCAATCTGGATTAAAGAAGGAATTATTTTGTTATTTTGGAGCTAAACAAGCCTTAGTGTATATATTTTGAGATCTCAAAGGACAATTTGTTTGTATTGAGTAGGCCTTTTGTAAGTAGCTTTTAAAGTTAAGTCCTTCCAAATCTTATGTGTCTGTCTCTGCATTCTAAGTATTGGGATCAAAGACCTGTGGTTCCCATCTGAAGGAATTAAAGATGTGCTCCACCACTCCTGATCGAAGTGTCTGTCTCTGCATTCTTTTTTTTTTTATATAAATACTTTATTTTTTTTCTTCAAGTTACATCTTAGTCACAAACCCTTCCCTATTCCCCCTTCCTGTCCCACTCTTCCACCCTCTTCCCCCCCAACAGCTTCCCTTTTCAATCCAACAAATGGTTCTTTCTCTTATAACAGTAAATTCTATACAAAACAGCAGAATTAAATATGCCACATTTAGGAGAGTTAAATGGCCCAGTATACCTTCCCAATGTCCAGTTCATATATATTAGGCCCCTGACTTTAACCTTCTACCTTCTAACCATCTCCATGAGTTTAAAGTTCTATAACTGACTTAGCTTTCATACTAACTTGCATCACTATTATAACCATCTTGTTAGATCTAGAATGCCCTCTTGATTCCTAAACAACTCAAAATTTAGCTATGAGACTCAAGCTGTCTATTCTTCAACCACCTCAGAGAGCTGAGAAGGATAAATATATCTGATTATATAGGAAGTGCAGGGCCTGCAGCTTCCAATACTAAAAAATGACAAACCAGTGACTACCTGGACAGTTCCCATTTTCTCTCCATACATTCCAGCATCAGTCTTCAGCCTTTTGGTCCTGTTTCTCTGACAGACATTTATTGTAGAGCAGGGATTATGAAGGACTAACCTACCCTGTCTTGGCAGAGCTAGGCTGTCGACTTCAAAAACAAAGGGAATAGAAAACCCCTCAGCAACTAAACCAAAAGAGGCACAGGACCATCACCTATACCAAACTAATGGGAAACAACAACCTCAGGTCACTAATATCCATCAACATCAATGGTCTCAACTACCCAATAAAAAGACACAGGTTTACAGAGTGGATCCGCAAGACCCGTCCTTTTGTTGCATACAAGAAACACATCTCACTACCAAAGTTAGACACTACCTCAGAGTAAAGGGCTGGGAAAAGGTTTTCCAAGCAAATGGACCCAGGAAGCAAGCTGGAGTAGCCATCCTAATATCAAACAAAACACACTTCCAACTGAAGTTAATGAAAAAAGACAAAGAAGGGCATTATATACTCATTAAAGGGAATATTCATCAAGAGGAAATCTCAATACTGAACATCTATGCCCCAAATACAAAGGCACCTACTTTTGTAAAAGAAACACTTTTAAATCTTAAATCGCACGTCGATCACAACACATTAGTAGTGGGAGACTTCAACACCCCACTCACAACAATGGACAGATCATCAAGACTGAGGCCAATCAGAGAAATATTGAGTCTAACAGAGATCATGAAACAAATGGACCTAACAAATATCTACAGAACGTTTCACCCAAACACAAAGGAATACATCTTTTTCTCAGCACCCCATGGAAACTTCTCCAAAATCGACCACATAGTTGGACACAAAGATAGTCTCAATAGATACAAGAAAATTGAAATAACACCTTGTATCTTATCAGACCACCACGGAATAAAGCTGGTCTTCAACAGCAAAAGAATCAACAGAAAGCCTACACACACATGGAAATTGAACAGCTCCTTACTGGATGACCACTGGGTCAGGGAAGAAATAAAGAAGGAAATCAAAGACTTCTTAAAATCCAACGACAATGAAGACACAACATACCCAAACCTATGGGATACAATGAAAGCTGTGCTACGAGGAAAGCTCATAGCACTAAGTGCATTCAAAAAGAAAATTTTCTCTGAATTCTAATTATTGGGATCAAAGACCTGTGGTTCCCATCTGAAGGGATTAAAAATGTGCTCCAGCACTCCTGCATCAAAGTTTTTCTCCATTTAGAGTTTGTTTTGTATCAGGCTGACGTTGAGCTCTGAGATCTGCCTGTTTCTGTCTCTAGTGTGTTGGGATTAATGGTGTACTCTTCTTGAATGATGGGATTAAGGGTGTGCACCATCACCACCCTGTTCTGTGTAACTCTAGAATATATAAGACAACTAACTCTATAGTGCTCCCGTCTCTGCTGAAGTTAAAGGCATGGGCTAAAACTACACATTTCATATATTTTCCCTTAGCTTAAGTTTTTTCGACATTTGGTGGTTTATATAACCAGGTTGAATGGCTGTAACCTTTATTTTATTTACAGTGTTTTAAACCTGTTACTTGCGTTTTTTTAATTAATAAATTTATTTTTTTGTTGCTTCAGGTTACATCTCCATCATATTGTCCTTTTTCTCCATTTCCCAGCCCCACCCTCCCATCCTCTACCCCTTTATCCTTCCCCCTTCTTCCTCTAGGGTGGAGTGTACCTACATAACAGTCCCTCGCCACAGTTCAGGAGTCATATGAGGGCCAAGAACCTCTTCATACACTGGGGGCCTACAAGGCAGTACGGCCAGTGAAAGGTGTCTCCTTGCTAGGAAGGGAAAACTAAAAAAACAGACCAACAAACACACAAACCCACAAAAACAAAAAACAACAACACAAAAAGAAAGGAAAAATAAAAAGGAAAAAGAAAACCAAGTCTATGTCCATGTTCCCTTTGGTGTGTTGGTTGTAGTACAGATATCCTGTACTATATAGCTAAAATCCTACTGTAAGGGAAAAGATGCCATGTGCATCCTTCTGAGTCTGGGTTAGCTCACTCAGGATGAGCTTCTCTAGTTCCATCCATTTGGTTGCAAATTACATAATTTCATTGTTTCTGATAGCTGAGTAATATTCCATTGTATAGATGTACCACAGTTTTTTAATCCATTGTTCAGTTGAGGGACATCTTGGTTTTATCCAGTTTCTAGCTATTACAAATAAGGCTGCTATGAACATAGATGAGGAGACTTCCCTATGACTCCATGAGGCGTCATTTGGGTTTATACCCAGAAGTGGTATGGCTGGGTCCTGAGGCAAAGCTATTCCAAGATTTCTAAGATATCGCCATACTGACCTCCATAGTGGTTGCTCAAGCCTGCAATTCCACCAGCAATGGAGGAGGGATCCCCTTTCTCCACACCCTCGCCAGCATGTGCTTTCATTTGAGCTCTTGATCTTAGCCATTCTGACAAGTGTGATATGGAATCTCAGAGTCGTCTTGAGTTGCATTTCTCTCATGATTAAGGATGTTGAGCATTTCTTCAGGTGTCTCCACCATTAGGGATTCCTCCTTTGCAAATTCTCTATTTAGCTTTGTCTCCCATTGTTTGATTGGATTATTTGATTTCATGGCATTTAGTTTCTTGAGTTCTTTGTAGATTTTGGATATTAGCCCTCTATCAGATGTGGTTGTTGAAGATTTTCTCCCAGTCTGTTGGTTGCCATTTTTTCGAATGACAGTGTCTTTTGCCTTACAGAAGCTTTTCAGTTTCATGAGGTCCCATTTATTGATTGTTGATCTCAGTTGTCACCTGTGCCAATGAGTTTGAGGGTTTCTCCCACTTTTTCTTCTAGTAGATTTAGTGTGACCGGCATTATGTTAAGGTCTTTGATCCACTTGGACTTAAGTTTTGTACAAGGTGATAAGTATGGGTCGAAATTCATTCTTTTGCAAGTGGACATCCAATTGGACCAGCACCATTTGTTGAAGATGCTGTCCTTCTTCCATTGTGCGGTTTTGGCTTCTTTGTCAAAGATTGTTGGCCATAATATGTGGGTCCATTTCTGGGTCTTCAATTCGATTCCATTGATCTACTGGTCTGTTTCTATACAAATACCCTGCTGTTTTTACAACTATTGCTCTGTAGTACAGCTTGAAATCTGGGATGGTGATACCTCCAGATGCTTGTTTATTCTACGTTATTGATTTACCTATTCTGGGTTTCTGTTGTACCATATGAAATTGAGAATAGCTCTTTCCAGGTCTATAAAGAATTGCGTTGGTATTTTGATAGGAATTACATTGAATCTATATATTGCTTTTGGTAGGATGGCCATTTTCATTATGTTGATCCTACCTATCCATGAGCATGGGAGATCTTTCAATCTTCTAAAGGGCTCTTCCATTTCTTTCTTCAGTGGCTTGAAGTTCTTGTAGTATAGGTCCTTTACTTGCTTGGTTAGATTTACCCCCAGGTATTTTATATTGTTTGTGGCTATTGTGAAGGGGATTGTTTCCCTTATTTATTTCTCAGTCCATTTGATTGTTGTATATAGAAGGGCTTCTGATTTTTTTGTTAATTTTGTATCCAGCCACCTTGCTGAAGGTGTTTATCAGCTGTAAGAGTTCTGTGGTGGAAATTTTGGGGTCGTTAAGTATACTATCATATCATCTGCAAATAGGGAAATTTTGACTTCTTCATTTCCAATTTGTATCCCATTGATCTCTTTTTGTTGTCTTATTGCTCTAGCAAGAACTTCAAGTACTCTATTGAAGAAATATGGTGAAAGTGTGCATCCTTGCCTTGTCCCTGAGTTTAGAGGAAATGCTTCAAGTTTCTCTCCATTTAACTTGATGCTAGCCACCGGCTTGGTGTATATTGCCTTTATTATTTCTCAGTATGGTCCTTTTATGCCCATTCTCTCCAGAATTTTTAGCATGAAGGGGTGTTGGATTTTGTCAAATGCTTTTTCTGCATCTAGCGAGATTATCATGTGGTTTTTTTCTTTCATCTTGTTTATATGGTGAATTACGTTGATAGACTTTCGTATGTTGAAACATCCCTGAATTCCTGAGATGAAGCCTACTTGATCATGATGTATAACACTTTTGATGTGTTCTTGAATTCGGTTTGCTAGTATTTTATTAAGTATTTTTGCATCTATGTTCATGAGGGAGATTGGTCTGAAGTTCTCTTTCTTTGTTTGGTCTTTGTGTGGTTTATGAATCAGAGTGACTGTGGCCTCATAGAATGAGTTTGGCAGTCTTCTTTCTGATTCTATTTGGTGGAAGAGTTTGAAGAGTATTGGTGCTAGCTCCTCTTTGACGGTCTGGTAGAATTCCATGCTAAAGCCATCTGGCCCTGGGCTTTATTTGGTTGGGAGATTTTTAATGACTGTTTCTATTTCCTTATGTGTTATTGGGCTTTTTAATCTGTTAATCTGATCTTGATTTAGTTTTGGTAGGTGGAATCTATCGAGAAAATTGTCCATTTCACTTAGGTTTTCAAATTTAGTGGAATATAGATTTTTTAAAGTAGGACCCAAATATTCTCTGGATCTCCTAATTGTCTGTTGTTATTTCTCCCTTTTCATTTCAGATTTTGTTGATTTGGGTTCTTTCCCTTTGCCTTTTAGTTAATTTGGCTAGGGGTCTGTCTATTTTGTTGATTTTCTCGAAGAACCAACTCTTGGTTTCATTGATTCTTTGTATAGTTCTTTTTGATTCTAAGTTGTTGATTTCAGCCCTAAGTTTGATGATTTCCTGCCTTCTGTTTCTCTTGGGAGTATTTGGTTCTTTTTTTTCCAATTCATCCAGATTATCTGTTAATTCTCTAATATGAGCTGTCACAATTTGCTTTTTGAAGGCACTTAGTGCTATGAACTTTCCTCGTAGCACAGCTTTCATTGTATCCCATATGTTTGCGTATGTTATGCCCTCTTTGTCGTTGGATTTTAAGAAGTCTTTGATTTCCTTCTTTATTTCTTCTCTGACCCAGTAGTCATCCAGTAAGGAGTTGTTCAATTTTCTTGTTTGTGTAGGCTTTCTGTTGATTCTTTTGCTGTTGTAGACCAGCTTTATTCCATGGTGGTCTGATAAGATACAAGTGGTTATTTCAATTTTCTTGTATCTGTTGAAACTATCTTTGTGTCTGACTATGTGGTTGATTTTGGAGAAGGTTCCTTGAGGTTCTGAGAAGAATATGTATTCCTTTGTGTTTGAGTGAAACGTTCCGTAGATATCTCTTAAGTCCATTTGTTTCCTGATCTCTGTTAGACTCAATATTTCTCTGATTGGCCTCAGTCTTGATGATCTGTCCATTGTTGTGAGTGGAGTGTTGAAGTCTCCCACTACTAATGTGTTTTGATCGACGTGCGATTTAAGTTTTAGAAGTGTTTCTTTTACAAATGTAGGTGCCTTTATATTTGGGGCATAGATGTTCAATATTGAGATGTCCTCTTGATGAATATTCCCTTTAATGATTATATCATGCCCTTCTCTGTCTATTTTCATTAACTTCAGTTGGAAGTCTATTTTGTTTGATATTAGGATGGCTACTCCAGCTTGCTTCCTGGGTCCTTTTGCTTGGAAAACCTTTTCCCAGCCCTTTACTCTGAGGTAGTGTCTATCTTTGAAAGTGAGATGTGTTTCTTGTATGCAGCAAAAGGATGGGTCTTGCTTATGGATCCAATATGTAAGCCTGTGTCTTTTTATTGGGGAGTTGATTCCATTGATTTTGATGGATATTCGTGACCTGGGGTTGTTATTTCCCATTAGTTTGATATAGGTGATCGTCCTGTGCCTCTTTTGATTTAGTTTCTGTGGGGTTTTCTATACCTCTGTTTTCTTGGGTGTAGTTTTCTTCTCTGGGTTGGAATTTTCCTTCTAGGATTTTCTGTAGGGCTGATTTTGTGGGTAGATATTGTTTAAATTTGATTTTGTCATGGAATATCTTGTTTATTCCATCTATGTTTATAGAGAGTTTTGCTGGTTATAGTAGTCTGGCTGGGCACCTATGTTCTTTCAGGACTTGTAGGATATCTGTCCAGGCCCTTCTAGCTTTTAAAGTTTCTGAGGAGAAGTCAGGTGTAATTCTGATGGGTCTGCCATTGTATGTGACTTGACCTTTTTCTCTTACAGCTTTTAATATTCTTTCTTTGTTCTGTACATTTAGTGTTTCAATTATTATGTGGCGAGAGGAGTTTCTTTTCTGATCTAATCTGTTCGGTGTTCTGTAAGCCTCTTGGATTATTATTGGCATCTCTTTTTTCAGGTTTGGGAAGTTTTCTTCAATGATTTTGTTGTAGATATTTCCTGGACCTTGGAGTCGGGAGTCTTCTCTTTCCTCTATGCCTATAATTCTTAGGTTCTGTCTTTTCATTGAATCCTTGATTTCTTGGATGTTGTGGCTGAGAGATTTTTTTAGCTTTCTCATTTTCTTTGGATGTTGTACTGATTTCTTCCATCGAATCTTCCATGCCTGAGATCCTGTCTTCCATCTCTTGCATCTTGTTTTTGATACTCACATCCGTAGTTCCTGTTCTCTTCCCTTGATTCTACATTTCCTCTTTTAACTCTGCCTGTGTTTTCTTTATTGTTTCCATTTCTATTTTCATGTCTTGAATGGTATTGTTCGTTTTGTACATTACTTTCTCCTGTTTGCTAGTTTTTGCTTGGAAATCTTTCATTGCTCTGTCCTTTTCTTGTTCAAGCTGAGTCACCTTGTCTTTAATTGTGGTATTCATTGTTTTGACTTGTAAAATTGTGGCTTCTTTGAATTCCTTCATAGATTTAAGTTCTTCTTGAAGTGACTCTATCACTTTCCATACTGTAGAATTGTCATCGTTTTCATGTGTTTCTGCTGTTGTGAGGTCATTAGAATTGGATGAACTAGGATAGTTCTGCGTTGTTGGAATCATATTTCTTTGATTTCTGTTTTTTCTTGGACCTTTGGCCATATGGATGTGTTTGGCTGTCTGCTCTTGTCGTCTTCTGGGCTTGGGTCCACAGGGGATGCTTTAGTGTAGCAGTCAAATTGTTTGGCTATCTGTCGTTGCTTACAGGGGGATCTCAGGGTCACTGTGTTTCTAATAGCCTGAAGCACTGTGAGGTGGTGCAGCCCATTCCCTGGTAATAAGGAATGGCCCAGGATTGTTTCACTGCTCCCAAGTCAGACTTCTCTATTTTGCACACTGAGTGATCAGGCTGTAGTGGTTCTGATGGTATGGACCTGTTTGCCCAGGCACGGATTCTGTGGACTCTAGTTGTCCCCAAGGAGACTGAGAGGGCCCAGCTCTACGCCTAATATGTCCAGGTTTTCCAGAATGCAGCTATTGTCCCCGGGCTTCTGGCTTCCACGTTTTGGAGCCCTCAGCCTCTGTGCGTCTCCGCTGCTAGCTCTGCCTCTGTGTGCCTCTGTGCGTGCCCAGCCCTGCCACTTCACTGTGCGGGCTTCCCACCCGGCTCCTCCGCTGCAGGCGCATGCCTCTGCCCTGCCCCCTGTGCGGTCTTCAGTCTGGCTCCTTAGCTGCGGGTGTGCGCCTCTGCCCTGCCCCCTTTGCAGTCTTCTGCCTGGCTCCTTAGATGTGGGCACGCATCTCTGCCCTGCCCCCGTTTGGTCTTCTGCCTGGCTCCTTAGCTGTGGGCACGTGGCTGCGGACCTCCCGCCATGTGCCCTGTTTCTTCTTTGCTAAGACTTCAACTAGCCTGCAAAATTTCCTAAATAGCTATAAGTTCTGTCTGAGGTGTGAGGAGCCTAGCAGGCTGGTGAGTGATACCCGTGTGGGATCTGATTCTGCCTGCTTTGTATTACAGTTGATCTTACCCAGTGCCTCTCCAGATGGGAGTTCCCGAGTCCCGGATTTAGTGGCTTCCGTGTCTGGGAGAGATGGGGGGAGAGCCTTGCCCTGGGACTTTTAACAGTCCCTTGGGAGCTGGGTGTGTTCCTGGTGGTCTAGCCCCTCCAGTTTTTGCACAGTGTCCAATAACTCTGTGATTTTTATGGCTCTTTTCCCCAGGTTCAAAATGCATCCATGCGGGCCGCCGCCATCTTGGATCCCATGTTAAGATTTTTTTAAGTCATCAATTTATAATAAATTCATTCCTTCCTATATTTGTAAAAGCAGAATTACTTTTTTAGTTAAAAGTTTTTAAAATGTTATAGAAGATATTTTGTTTAAATAAAGCGTTTCTTACCACAGCTAATATGCAATAATACATTAACAGACTAATTGTTTTGCATAAAAATAAATTAGTAAATAAATTAGTTGTTTCATTAGTATCTGACCAACCTGTGAATTGTTAACTTTAAAATACATTTTCAAATATAATTATAGATATATTTGTGGGAGAACAAGTTACTTACAAAAAGAATAGGGGAAAAAAGTAGAATCTAAATAAGACTTAAGAACTAAGGAAATTCTGACACATTTAAATTTCCTGCTTTTACAATTAATATCTATCAGAGATACTGGCTAAGAGGTTGAAGATAGATGCTCCAATGTATGGAGAGAAATTGGCGACTGTCCAGGCAGGTAGTTGTTTGTCATTTCTTAGTTTTGGAAGCTGCTGTCTCTGCACTTCTTGTATAATCAGATATATTTATCCTTCTCAGGTCTCTGATGTGGTTGAAGACTAGAGAGTTATAGTCTCACAATTAAATTTTAAGTTGTTTAGGAATTAAAAGGATGTTCTAGGTCTAAGAAGATGTTTTTAAGTTTGTAATACAAATTAGGATGGAAAATGACTTAGGTATAGATCTTTATACTCATGGAGATAGATAGATAATAGAATATTAACATCAGTTGCCAAATATGTATGGACCGGACATTGGGAAAGTATGCTATACCTTACAATTTTCATAATTGTGACCTAATTATTAAAAAAAGAATTATGAGTTCTAGGAGAAGGGGGAGAGGATAGAAGGGTGGGACTGGGAGGGGTGGATGGAGAGGACTGTGATGAATATGTAACTTGAAGAAATAAATAAACATTTAAAAATTTTTGTATTATTTTGAGAGTGTAATGCAATTACCTTATTCCTCCCTCCTTTTCTCCATTCCAATCCTACTTTATGCTTCTCCTTTCCTTTTCACAATCATGATCTTTTTTTTATTGTTATTACATGTGTTTATGTATATATATTGATATTTCTAAATATAACCAGTCAGTCTTTATAATGTTACTTGTACATATATATATGTGTGTGTGTGTGTGTGTGTGTGTGTGTGTGTGTGTGTCTGGGGCTACAGTCAGGCTCTCAAAGTAGTTATGGTTGTGGTTTATAAAAACTTGATTCGCCCCTGGGCTCTGGTTATCTGTCCATACATAGTTGTGTCCATGATATGTTGAATGCTTTCCCAACATTAATTATCTTTCTTCTGACTCTCTCCCATTTTCCCCTGCAAATAGTGTGTTGCACAATTTGCTTCTTAATACACTTGCTTGCCATAAGTGATTAACATATTCAAAATTTCCTGGTAGAAGCTTTCTTTTCTTTATTTTTTCATCCTCTGTCCTCTCTCTCTCTTGACATTTCACTGTTCAGAACCCTTATTCCTGTGGGTTGGGGTCAGTCTCCTCCCCATAAGATGCTAAACTTTAATTTGTATGGAATCTGGCACAAGGCCTATAATCCAAACCTTCTACTTATGCCTGAGTTAGCTTGTTTCTTTGCTTATTCTTCAAACTCATAAGTCCCTGCTTCTTTTGATGTTTTTTCTATATTTTAGAATCCATTTTTGTGCCTCCTCTGGTAAACTGAGTACATAGGGAACAGGAAACATTTTGGGTAAAACTGCATTAACCACTTCTGTGCCCACATTCACTTATGTCAATGTTTCTGCCAAGCTCTGCTTATTCTTCTCTATAAAATAGCTACTAAATCAGAGATGACAATTCATGAGCAAACTTAGTAGTGCTGAATAAGCTTTTGTTTTTAGAAAGAAGATCCTTAATGACATGCATTTTGACTTGATCCCAAACTTTAAAAATCCTGCATTATACTCCCTTTAACATGTGCACTGACGGATGTGATTCTTGTTGACACAAGTCGTTCTTTTTTAGGAAACGTTACATTTTATAAACACAGTCTCTTGACACTTGCATACATTCACAATCCTTACTTGGCAATTGGCTTTCCGGATGTGGAAAAATCTTTCTTATAACTCTCCAAGCATCAAAATACCCTTTTAAAATATCTAGCCATGTCTAACACAATGAGAAAATGTGTGACATTGGGTGCCAGTTTAAAAAAAAATTCGAGAAGGAATCAATAATAATATTTCCCAGCTAAATCTAGACTTTAAGACAGTTGGATATGTCAGACTTATCTGAGTCCTATCTCACTTCATGGGTAATGAAAAAAAGGCAGCTAGGAACAAAGCGCCAGTAAATATGTCACAGCTCACAAAGCTTGACCTGAAAGAAGTGGTGTTTTCATTTTTCACCCTATTCATCACATCTTAGTTGAAGGACTATGTTTCAATAAAGTTTCTGAGGAATGGAGTATAATTAGGTGAAAACGACCTTGAGATTTACAATGCTTTTAAAACAGTCACTTGGCAAATAGTTGCAAACATGACTGTCAGTTTAAGATGGATGATTATAAGAAACCCTGAAATGCAATGTATGAATGGAAAATTCGTCTTCTCGCATGAACAGCATTTTTCAGCACTCAAAGTCGCTTTTCATCTCCAATGCTGATGAGGCATAGAAAATAGTTTATATGAATTAATAGTAGTCCATTGAAAGAACTGGTCCATTATTTTTTAAGAGATTTTGAAAATGTGTATTCTCAAATCTAAAATATGATACCTTGATTCCAATATGCGCTTCATGCTTTACATGCTCAGATATTATACACATCTCTTAAATCTCAATATTTCCAGTGTATCAATTTTAGAGCATAATATCATCACTTCAATGTAGTATTTTTAAACCTGAGAATAGTAATTCATGTCTAAACAGTAACACTTTCTTGAATTTCATAGCGTTTACCCCACATTTCCAACTGAACATTTTTTTGGAGATGTAGATGTGACAGGTGTTTCTCATATTAAATGTAACTTTCCCAATCCAATTTAAGTGTTAAGAAACAATCTCCATAGCAATGGAAATGCTGATAATTAAAACAGCTAAACAGATTTTTTTTTTTTTTTTGTCTATAGTGAGTGTAAAATGAGTTGAGATGTCAGTAATGTAACCAACAGCAGGCATTGTACTTGGAGTCTTATATCAAATTTGTCACCAGACCCTGACAGGGTAAATACAAGCATTTAGAATAGGAAAAGTCAGGAGCTGGTTATGAACCACTGTATGCTCAAAACTAGTCTAAAATACTGACAAACATTAATTTTTCTGAAAAAAAAAAAGGAATCTAGGAGACAGACATTTTCAATTTCCATCTTAAAAACCAAATATACTTTGTGCAATCCATAATGTAACCTCTTCCCTACAGCTTCGTTGAGACCCATCTGTGTGCAGTGTGTGCGAATGTGAAAGTCATTTGAAAACAAAGGATTTGGAGAAAGTAAAGCTTCATAGATATTTGACAAAACCTGATGGAACCAAAGATGATAATTAATAAGTTTAAAATAACAGATCCATATATCAACCCAAGTTAGCACTCCTTTTATGAGACAGTACTTATTAATGGTAAGTTCCCGAAATGCATTCATTCTAGTCACTTCTTCAACTCAATTATAAAGCCACCATAAACTGTTTTGAATAATAGAAGACCAAATGCGAGCCCTGGAGAGCTGGTTCAATAATTAATAGCACCTGCATTTTGTCTCATCACTGCACCAAGAGGATCACAAGAGACTGTTTTTACAGCTACAGGAGACACAAAACCCTCTTTTTGATTCCAAAAGATATGCACTAAATGTGTTCATCCTAGAGAAACATCCATTCCCACATTAAAACTAAAAAAGAAATATTTTCAAAAGACATATATAATTTTCCTTAAAATTTTACAAAGTACATAGAGTCAGCACCAGACTTAAAGGATAGATTAATATATATATATATATATGAATAAATTTATTTTATATACATATAGATATAGTTAGATAAATATATATGTAAATTTATACATTAAATGCAATAATATGTATATAATATAATACTATATGAATGTTATATATTGATTTTTACATATTGTCTCATATATAAAGTATATTATATATATATAATTTGTGCATATCTATATATGAAAAATCAGTAATGCTAAATTGCAACAGAATCTGAGATGAAAAACCAAACATTACTAGCATCTTGAAACTCCTTTCTTCACATTCATAATTACCATTGACTCTTTCACTGTGAGTTCATCACTATTTTGTCTTTTATAAATTAAAACATTAAAAATATGTGTATATATGTGTTTCTGAATTTGGGTTATTGATAAGATTTTGCTAACCTTGGGTTTATTCAGTGGCTGTGGAGGCCAGAGGAGATCATTTGAAGTTTAGTTACATTTAGTTGTGAACCACCTAAAATGTGGCTGTTGTGATTGAAACTTGCACCCTCAGCAAGAACAGAACATACAGTTACCATGGAGTCATTTGCCCAGCCCCACAATTTTTATCTCAAATACTTAAATTAGCATCATGAATTTTTTGCTGAATTTTTTAAAAATGAAAATGAACTTTATTTGCAACATTAGAAAATATTCATGGTATGATTTGGAGTTTAATGAGAATGGAAATAAAGGTGGATAAGTGGGTCATATAGTATTTTAGATCTGTTTAACAGTGTGATGATCTTCAAAATGATTTCTTCTTTTTAATAATTTATTTTTTATTTCTTCAAATTACATCTCAATCACAATCCCCTCCCTACTCCCCCTCCAGTCCCACACTTTTTTTTTGCTGATTTAAGTAACTAAATGCTTCCAGTCAACACTTATGTACCTGAGACATACATGCAGTCTAGATAGAGTTGTTTAAAAGAATGGTATTTTACTTAATAATTATATATGCATATAATTATATATGTGTGGGTATACGTAATTATATATATAATTATATGCATATGTATACATATTAGCATTTTTCTTTTTTGTTTATTTATAACTTCAATTTACATCTCCATCACAGTGCCCTACCTCCACCACTCCCGAACCCACCCTCACACCTCACACCCACTTCTGCTTGTCCCACCTATCCTACTCCACCGGTGTGAGGTACCCTACAGTCCCCTTCAGTTCAACAGTCATATGAGGGCTAAGAGTTTCCTCTTGCACTGGGGGCCTACATGACAGTTCTACTAGGGCAAAGTGTCCCACTACAGGTAACAGAATCTGTGTTCCTTTTCCTTTCAATCTGTTGGTTGTAGGATAGTTATCCTGTACTGTATGGGTAAAATCCAGTTATAAATGAATAGATTTCATGTTCATCTTTCTGAGTCTGGGTTAGGACACTCAGGATGAGCTTTTCTAGTTCCATCCATTTGAGAGCAAACTCCATGATTTCCTTGTTTCTGATGGCTGAGTAGTATTCCATTGTGTAAATGTACCACAGTTTTTTTTTATCCATTCGTTGGTTGCGGGACATCTGGGTTGTTTCAAGTTTCTAGCTATTACAAATAAAGCTGCTATGAACATAGTTGAGGAGATGTTCTTGTGTATTGGTGAGGAATCCTTTGGATGTATACCCGGGAGTGGTATGGCTGGGTCAGGGGTAGAGCTATTCCAAGTTTGCTAAGATATTGCCAGAATGATTTCCATAGTGGTTGTACAAGTTTGCACTCCCACCAGCAATGGAGGAGTGTTCCTCTTTCTCCACAACTTAGTCAACATGTGCTATCATTTGAGATTTTGTTCTTAGCCATAATGACAGATGTGAGATGGAATCTCAGAGTCATCTTCAGTTGCATTTCTTTGATGTTTAAGGATGCTAAGCCTTTCTTCACGTGTCTCTTGGCCATTAGAGATTCGTCCTTTGTGAACTTTTGGTTTAGCTCTGTTCTCCATTCTTTGATTGGATTATTTGGTTTATTGAGGTTTAATTTTTATGAGTTCTTTAAAAATTTTGGATATTAGCCTTTTGTCGATGTGGGGTAGGTAAAGACCTTTTCCAGATCTGTAGGTTGCAGTTTTGTTTGAATTACAGTTTTCTTTGCCTTACAGAAACTTTTCAGTTTCATGAGGTCTCATTTATGGATCATTGGACTTAGAACCTGAGCTATTGGTGTTATGTTCAGGAAGTTGTCACCTGTGCCAATCACCTTGAGGCTTTTCCCCACTTTCTCTTCTTTTGGTTTAATATGTTGGGCTTTATATTTAGGCCTTTGACCCACTTGGACTTAAGTTTTGTGTAAGGTGTTAAATATGGATCTATTTGCAATCTTTTACATGCTGATATCCACTTTGACCAGCACCATTTGTTGAAGATGTTGTCCTTTTTCCATTGTGGAGTTTTGACTTCTTTGTCAAAAATTAAATGACCATAGTTGTGTGGTTTTATTTATGGGTCTTCAATTCCTTTGATCAACTGGTCTGTTTCTATACCAGTACCATACTATATTTATTACTATTGCTCTTCAGTATAGCTTGAAATGTGGTATGGTGATACCTCTAGATGTTTTTTATTGTATAGGATTGATTTAGCGACTCTGGGTTTTTTGATATTCCATATGAAGTTGAAAATTGTTCTTTCAAGGTCTGTAAAAAATTGTTTTGGTATTTGATAGGAATATCACTGAATCTGTATATAGCTTTTGGTAGGATGGCCATTTTTATTATGTTGATCCTACCTAAACATGAGCATGGGCAATTTTTCCATCTTCTTATGACCTCTTCAATTTCTTTCTTCGAGGGCTTGAGGTTTTTGTTATACAGGTCTTTCACCTGATTGGTTAGAGTTACCCCCAGGTGTTTTATATTATTTATGGATATTGTGAAGGGTGTTGTTTCCCTGAATTTTTTCTTGACTCATTTATCTTTTGTGCAAAGAAGCTCTACTGTTTTTTTTTAAATTAATTTTATAAACAGATACTTGTTCAAGGTGTTTAGCAGTTGTAGATGTTCTCTGGTGAAATTTTTGGAGTGATACGTATACTATCATATGACATGTACACTATCATGTCATCTGGGAATAGGGGTACTTTGAATTCTTGTTTTCCAATTTGTATCCCCTTGATCCCATTTAGTTGTCTTATTGTTCTAGCTAGAACTTCAAATACTATGTTGAAGAGATATGGGGAGAGTAGGCATCCTTGTCTTTTTACTGATTTTAGGGAAAATCTTTTTAGTTTATTTCTATTCAATTTGATGTTGGCTAGTGACTTGCTGTATACTGCCTTTACTATTTCTAGGTATGGTTCTTGTGTGCCAGCTCTCTCCAGGACTTTTAGCATGAAGAGGTGTTGGCTTTTGTCAAATGGTTTTTCAGCATATAGCAAGATGGTCATGTGTTTTTTTTCTTTCAGCTTGTTCATATGGTGAATTACCTTGACGGATTTTTGTATGTTGATCCACCCCTGCATTTCTGGGATGAAGCCTACTTGATAATAGTATAAGACACTTTTTATATGTTCTTGGGTTGGGGTTTCCAGTATTTTATTAAGTATTTTTGCATCTATGTTCATGAGGGAAATTGGCCTAAAATTCTCCTTTTTTGTAGGGTCTTTGTGTGGTTCAGGTATTAGGGTGACTGTGGCCTCATAGAATGAGTTTGTCAGTGTCCCTTCTGTTTCTATTTTCTGGAAGAGTTTGAAGAGTATTGGCATTAGCTGTTCTTTGGACATCTGGTAGAATTCTGTGCTGAAACCATCTCGCCCTGGGGTTTTATTGGTTGGGAGACTTTTAATGACTGCTTCTATTTCCTTGGGGGTTATAGGACTAATTTATTTCTTAACCTGATCTTGATTTAGCTTTGGTAGGTGGAATCTATCAAGAAAATTGCCCATTTTGCTTAGGTTTTCAAGTTTTGTGGAGTACAGGCTTTTGATGTATGACCTAACTGAAGATTCTTCCAATTTCCTCAATCTCTGTTGTTATTTCTCTCTTTTCATTTCTGATAGTGCTGATTTGGGTATCTTCTCTCTGCCTTTTAGTTACTTTGGCTAAGGATTTGTCTCTTCTGTTGATTTTCTCACAGAAACACCTCTTGGTTTTGTTGATTCTTTGTATTGTGTTTTTTGATTCTAAGTTTTTTATTTCAGCCCTGAGTTTGATGATTTTCTGCAATCTGCTCTTCTTCGGAATGTTTGCTTCTTTTTTTCTAGCCCTTACAGCTCTGCTGTTAAGTTTCTAATTTGAGCTGTCACTATTTTTAAGGCATTTAGTGCTATGAACTTTCCTTGTAGCACTTCTTTCATTGTGTCCCATAAGTTTGGGTATTTTGTGCCCTTGTTTTCATTGGATTTTAGGAAGTCTTTGATTTCCTCTTTTTATTTCTTCCCTGACCCAGTAGTCCTTAAGTAGAGAATTGTTCAGTTTCCATGAATGTGTAGACTTTTTGTTATTTTTGCTGTTTTTGAAGTCCAGCTTTAATCCATGGTGGTCTGATAAGATACAAGGGATTATTTCAATTTTTTTTTGTTGTATCTGCTGAGGCTTGTTTTGTGTCTGACTATATGGTCAATTTTGGAGAAGGTTCCATGTGGTGCTGAGAAGAAGGTGTATTCTTTTGTGTTTGGGTGAAACGTTCTGTAGACATCTGTTAGTTTCATTTGGTTCATGACCTCTGTTAGTCTTGTTATTTCTATGTTTGGTTTCAGTCTCGATGACCTGTCCATTGGTGTGAATGAGGTGTAGAAGTCTCCCATTACTAATGTGTGGGGACCAATATATGGTTTAAGCTTTAGAAGAGTTTCTTTTACAAATGTTGGTGCCCTTGGATTTGGGACATATATATCAAAAATGAGATATCATTGATGGATTTTTTTCCTTTGACTATTATGTAGTGGCCTTCCTTATCTTTTTTGATTAAGTTCAGTTGAAAGTCTATTTTATTTGATATTAGGATGGCTACTCCAACTTGCTTCCTGGGACCGTTTGCTTGGAAGAACTTTTTGCAGCCTTTTACTCTGAGGTAGAGCCTATTTTTCTTAGTGAGATGTATTTCTTGTACACAGAAAAATGATGGGTCTTGTTTACAGATCAATTTTGTAAGCCTGTCTTTTTATTTGGGAGTTGTGTCCACTGATGTTAAGAGATACTAATGAACATAGGTTGTTATTTCCTGTTATTTTTATGTAGGTGGTAGTTGTGTGTTTTTGTGTTTCTTTTGGTTTAGCTGCAGTGGAGTTTTTTGTTTCCTGTATTTCCTTGGGTGTAGTTATCTTCTCTGGGTTGGGATTTTCCTTCTAGTATCTTCTGTAGAGCTGGATTTGTGGATACATATTGTTTAAATATGGTTTTGTGATGAAATATCTTTCTATCATCTACGGTGATAGAAAGTTTTGCTTGGTATAGTAGTCTGGGATGGCATCTATGCTCTCTTAGGGTTTGTAGAACATCTTTCCAGTGCCTTCTGGCTTTTAGAGCTTCTGATGAGAAGTAAGGTGTAATTCTGATGAGTCTGACACTATATGTTACTTGACCTTTTTTATTACAGCTTTTAATATTATTTATTTTTTTCTGTACATTTGGAGATTCAATTATTATGTGGTGAGAGGAATTTATTTTCTGGCCTAATTTATTTGGTGTTCTGCATGCCTCTTGGAATTTTACCTGCAGCATCTCTTTATTTAGGTTTGGGAAATTTTCTTCTATGATTTTCTTGGAAATGTTTCCTGGACCTTGGAGTTGGGAGCCTTCTCTTTCATCTTTGACTATAATTCTTAGGTTTTTGTCTCTTCATTGAGTCCTTCATTTCTTGGATGTTGTGGGTGAGACCTTTTTTAGATTTCTCATTTTCTTTGTTTATTGCACTGGTTTCTTCAATTGATTCTTCCAGGCCTGAGATTCTGTCTTCCACCTCTTGTATCCTATTTGTGAAACTCATGGCTGTAACTTCTGTTCTCTTTCCTTGTTTTTTTCCATCACTATTTCCAATTTCAAGTCTTAAATTGTTTTATACATTTCCTGCTCCAATTTGATTGTCTTTGCTGCAAATCTTTCATAGCCTTATTTCTTTCTTACTTTGACTGAGTTAGCTTGGAAGTCTCTAATGGAATTCTCCATTGATTTCATTTGCAAAACTGTGATTTATTTAAATTCTTGTAGGGATTTATTTTCTTCTTGTAAGGCATCTATCATTTTCCTAAGTATAGATTTGTTATCATTTTCATGTGTCTCAACTGTGGTGGGATGGTCAAGGCTTGCTTCCCTATTGAGTTACTTGAGTTGTTTCCAGTTTAGGTCTATTAGGTGGCTCAGAGGTTAAGAGCACTGGCTGTTCTTCCCAAGATCCTGAGTTCAATTCCCAGCAACCACATGGTGGCTCACAGCCATCTACATTGAGATCTGCCCGGACATATATGTAGAGCGAATACTGTATACATAATAAATAAACAAAAAAAAAGTTTAAAAAAAAGAATAATGACCTTTTTACTATCTTTTATATACAATTTGATATGTGCATATATGTAAATATGCTTTATTTACACGTGTGTATATTTACATACACATTTCACGATATCACGTATATATGTACACACACATGCACACACACACACACACACACACACACACACACGCACAAACTCAGAAGCATGATCTTACAGATTTGGCCAGGAAAATGTCATTAATAAAATATGAATAGATTGAGCTATAGCAGATAGCCCATATAATGTTCTCCAAGTAACTATATCAGCTATGGTTTTATCATCATTGCTGTAGTGTAAGCATCACTACTCTTGTGCATAGAGATATAAACTCAAGTAAAAAATGAAAGTATATGAAAGGAGATGATTAAGAAAAAAACAAAAATGAAAAAAGTAGATAAAAACACAAAATAGTCCTAACCAAGGTAGAATTAACTATTTATAAGAAAAACACAATAAAGAGATGCTTGTTGCAACACACATTTGAAAATGTAAATGAAATAAATATACTGAACCTGACCATGTAATTGAATTTAAAAAATTGTCTTCATGGCTCAGTGCTTAGGACAACCTGCTGCTATTGCATAGGATCCAGTTTTGGGTCCCAACAACCACACAGTGGCCTGCTTCCATGTGTAATTCAAGTTTTAGAAGATCTACTGCTCTCTTCTGGCCCCTGGGGGCACTGCACTCATGTGGCAGACACACCCAAATGCAAACCCTCATTCACATAATATAAAAATAAGGTTATTCTTAAACAACTTAAAACTTAACTGTGAGCCTATAGCTATCTAGTCTTCAACCACCTGAGAGACCTGAGAACAGAAAATATATTTGAATAAGCAGGAAGTTCAGAGCAAGCAGCTTCAAAAACTATGAAATGACAGACACTGGCTCCCTGGACAGTCCTCAATTTCTGAAATTCTAGGTCTAAGAATATTTTTTAAGTTGATAATACAAGTTAGAATGAAAATTAAGTTATGTATAGAGCTTTAAACTCATCAAGATACAAAGATAATAGAATATTATTATTTGCCAAATATATATGGACTGGAAAATGAGAATGTATACATTATAATTTTCATGATTATGGCCTAACTACTATTATTGTTTTGTATTATATTTATTGTTATAAGAAAAAGAGCCTTTTGGACTATAATGGGGAGATGTTGGGGGGAAAGATATACCTTAAATAAAAAAAATAAGGTTATTGTTTTTCTTTTAAAGGTATCTTTTCTGCTTAGAAACCTAAATTTCAATGTGTTTAGAAGACATGAGTGATTCTATAATGACTTATTTTTAAATAGGTTCCTAATAAAAATGAGAAAATATTGATAAGATATTCTAAGGGTTAATTGATGGATTTTGTACTCATCTAAAAACTTTACACATAAAATACCTTATAAGTAGAAATTTTAGAAACTCCCTTATGTGAATTTTAATATCAATAGACTATATGAGCCTACTATGCACACTTCCATAAATTACACATAATATATAATAAAGTATGTGTAGTTTAAGTGGAGTCTGATATTTGGTATTGGTATCTTATGTAAACTGTGGCATAAACAAAAACAAAACTGTCACTTTCTTATATAATTTCCTGGTGCTTTGTCCTGTTTCCTCTGACCACATAGCAGTCCTAGGTGATCACTTTCTGCTACTTATTTCAACTTACATTTTTAAAATTTCATATAACTGGCTTCATGTTGTTTGGAAGTTTTTTTTGTCTGGCTTCATTTTGCAATACAGTGTTTAAGGGATTCAAAGAAATCTTTACAACTATTTCTATTTATTGCAGACACAAGTTCCACTTTTCTCAGTTTAATACCTAGAAGGAGAATCAATAGAGCATATGAGAAGGCAATGTTGAAATTCTGAAAAACTGTCAGAAAACTTTCTAAGGGAAGTAGATATTTATACAACATCCAGGAAATGATGAGAGTTCAACTCCACCCTCTCTATTGCATTATGTTTATTTAGTTGTATTAGTGAATGTACATTAGTTTTGACCAAGGTTTTATTACATTTTCTGATGTACAGTTACATTTAGACACTTTTAGTTATGCTTAATGATCACTGTTTAAATTTGTTTATTTAGTTGTATTAGAGAATGTACATTAGTTTTGACCAAGGTTTTATTACATTTAGACACTTTTAGTTATGCTTAATGATCACTGTTTAAATTTGCTTTCTAAACATATATTTTCAAATTAAATGGTAAATAAAATTGCAAGTCTGCCTTTTTTGGAGGAACATAATCTATATATATATATATATATATATATATATATATTTTAATAATTTATTTTTTATTTCTTCAAGTTACATCTCAATCACAATCCCCTCCCTACTCCCCCCTCCAGTCCCACCCTTCCACCCTCCTCCCCCTCAACCCCCCATCCTCTTCTCTTCTTTTTTTTTTTTTTTAGTTTAAGGTATTTCTTTTTTCCCCCCAACAGCTCTCCCTTTCAGTCCAAAAAATGGTCTTTTTCTTATAACTATAAATACAATACAAAACAACAGAAATAAATAGGCCACAATTATAAGAGTTATATGGCTTAGCATACATTCCCAATGTGCAGTCCATATGTATTTGGCACCTGACTTTAACATTCTACTATCTAACCATCTCCATGAGTTTAAAGTTTTGACCTCTCGCTACCAACCGACATAAACTGTTTATAATAATTAAGAAACGGAAACTAATAGTCTTGAAAACGTGTCATTTTTGTTAGTTACTATGACAGTCTATCACAGTTATTTTCTAAGCTACTCAGAAATCAAGTTGCTAAGAGACAAGCAATATTTGCTTATCTAAATATAAGAGATAGATAGGGCATCTTCAAAAACCTCAAGAGATCTGCAGAATATGGCATTCAAAGATGTTTTCTTAACTTAAGGTTTTTTGATATCGAGACATGTCAGCTCCTGACAGCACCCCCTAATCTCCTCCAAGTAGAAGATGAGCATCGAAGAATCTCCAGTGGGAGATGATTGAATTGGTGGTAAGCCGTTCTCTTGGCAAGAAAAATCCCTTGCTTCAACTGTAGACAGACTTCTGTCCAAAAAGGACAAAACTTGGAAGCAGGTAAGTCGACAGCCTAGCTCTGCCAAGACAGGGTAGGTAAGTCCTTCATAATTCCTGCTCTACAACCAATGTCTGTCAGAGAAATGGGGCCAAATGGCTGAAGATTGATGCTGTAATGTATGGAGAGAAAATGGGAACTGTCCAGGCAGCCACTGGTATGTCATTTTTTAGTTTTGGAAGCTGCAGGCCCTGCACTTCCTATATAATCAGATATATTTATCCCTCTCAGGTCTCTGAGGTGGTTGAAGAATAGATAGCTAGAGTTTCATAATCTATATTTTAAATAATGAGACACACATATAATTATTAATATATATACACATGCATGTATAATTAGAGAGATATATAGAGGTATAAATAATATAAATATAGATATAGTGTCTTCTATGTTACAACCTGTATTTTCTTGTCAAAAGAATTCTTACAGTGTAGGTGCTTTACATTTGCCAGTGTTAGGTATACCTTCACATGCTCTTCACCAATTTATATGTCTGTATACTTTTTCAAATTTTAATCTTATTTTAAAGAAATATCATTTTTTTAGAATGTATATTAAACTAATAATAGCATGAGTGTGAGATAAAGATCAATGTTAATTTATCCTCAGTTGAATAACCATTTTTTCCTATAGTGTTTTTGAATTACATTAATTTCTCTCATTTTGTTCTATTGCTACATTGTTGAGAAAATATGGTCATGTGTTATGAATTTTGGAATACTTCATATTACTGCCTTATTACATTTTTTTTCATGAAAATCACACCTTCTTAGTTTTCAAGATTCTAGAAAAACTAGATGTGATGGAATAGTTTTGTTAGATTTATATTCATCTTCAAATTACTGTGGCTCTCCTAGTCTTTTAGATAGGTAACTAAGACTTAGAATCAGCTTTCCAGTTATTGTGAATAACTTTATTGGGAGACATATTGGAATTGTATTCAATTAGTTTCAATTGTTCATCTTATATATGAACATTATCTTAAATTAACTATTTTTTCTAAAAACAAAAATATGATTCCCTAAACTTTTTTATTCTGCATATTAATTTTATTTTAGAGTATTAATCCTTGCTTATTGTCTTTAAAACATTTACCATACAAAATTGATTTCTCAACTATCATTTAAATTTTGAATATTAGAGTTTTAAACATCATACTCTTCATTTTACATCACTTATAATTTCTTTTCTTTCCTAAACTTAGCACCAAGTCTTGCCACTCAGTGTTGACTGGAAATTGCCAGAGCAGATGTATCTGTCAAGTTTCTGATCCTAAGAGGAAATCGTCAGAACCACTTTTTTAAAAAGCTATCCTGGTCTACATAGTAAGTTTTAGGACTGCCAGAGATATATAATAAAGCCCTGCCTAAGCATCCCCTTAAAAAGGCATTGTCAAGAAAGGGCAATGGTCTCACTGGATGTCTGTATGTGGAAGATAGATCCATATTTGTCATCCTGCACAAAACTCAAGTCCAAGTGGATCAAAGACCTCAGCATTAAGCAAGACACATTGAACTTGTTAGAAGAGAAATAGGGAACAACCTTGAACACATTGGCACAGAAGACAACTTCCTGAACAGAAAACCAGTAGCACAGGCACTGAAATCAACAATTAATAAATGGGACGTGAAGAAACTGAAAACTCCTGTGAGACAAAGGGCACCATCAATAAGACAAAACAACAATCTACAGTATGGGAAAAGTTTCTCACTAACTCCATATCTGATAGAGCTCTAATATATAAAATATATATAGAACTCAAAATACAAGGGATTAAACAAAACAATTCAATTAAAAATTAGGGTACAGATCTAAACAAAGAATTATCAATAAAGGAATCTCAACTGGCTGAAATGCTTAAAAAAATGTTCAGCATTCTTAGTCATCAGGGTAATGCAAATCACCACAATCCTGAGATTCCATTTTACATCTGTCAGATTGACTAAGATCAATAACATAATTGACAGTTTGTTCTGGTGAGGATTTGAAGCAATTGGAGCACTCCTTTTCTGCTGGTGGGAGTGCAAATGTATACAGTGACTGACTATGAAATCAATATGGTGGTTTCTCAGAAAATTGGCAATCAGTCTACCTCAAGTCCCAGTTATGCCACTCTTGGACACATACCTAATGGACACTGTATTATATGTCCTTGTGGTAACAAGGACACTTGCTCAATCATGCTCATTGTGTTTTTATTCATAATAACCAGAATTGAAAACAACTTAGATGTCCTTCAGGTGAAGAATGGATGAAGAAAATGTGGTATATTTACACAATAAAATATCATGCAGTTGTTACAAAAAAATGACATCTTGAAATTAGCAGGCAAATGGGTGGGACTAGAAAAAAATATCACCCTAACCCTAAGCAAGTCAATATAGATCTTGAAAGACCATGTGCACTCACTTATAAATGGATATTAGCTGTTATGTATGTATAGGATAATCTCACAGTCCACAGGACCTGGAGATGCTTGGTAACAAAGAAGACTCAATAGGAGATTCATGAATCTTCCTGGGAAGGCAAAATAAAACAGATTGTGCAGGTGGACTCATGGTTGGTACAAATGGGAACAGGAGGGATTAGGTATGAGAGAAAAGGACAGAGAGAGAGAGAGAGAGAGAGAGAGAGAGAGAGAGAGAGAGAGACAGATTACAGGCATCTGATAGGTGCAGATGGAGATCCACAGCCAAACATTAGGTGGAGCTCAGGGAACCTTCTTGAAGAGGGAGAGGAAGGATTGGAGGAGCCAGAGGGGTCAAGGACAACAGGAGAACAAAACCCAAAGAATCAAGTAAGCAGAGCTCATAGAGGCTCACAACGATTGAAACAACAATCAAGAAACTTGCATGGGTCTGTTGTAGGTCTTCTGCACTTCATGCTGTAGCTGTATAGCTTAGGGTTTTGGTGACAATCCTAATAGTGGGAACAGGAGTGTCTCTGACTCTTTTGCTTGCTCTTATTCAGTCTTGATATTAGTGCTTGTATCTAGCCTTATCTCATCTTTTTAAGTTGTGACAGATTGATATCACTGGGAGGCTTGCTCTTTTCTAAAGGGAAATGGAGGAGCAGTGGATCAGGGGAGAGGAACATGGGGGAAGGGATGGGAGAATTGTAGGGAGGGGAGTCTGTGGTTAAGATGTATTGCATAATACATAATAAATAAAGAGAAAGAGAAAAAAATTATCTTTCTGAAATCCATCACTCTGTCGGCTAAAGATAAGCAAATAAAATGACAAAAAGAATAACATCAATTGTTGACCTTTAATAGCAACCAAATTAAATGATAAGTAAAGATGCAAAAGAATTTTCTTGTTTGAAAGATCATAGAAGCGGTATACCAATGTAGTACATTCATCAAACACGAGGGAAAGGCAATAAGTATTAAGGATTAAAACTACTACTACAATGAACAAACATATGGAAGGACAAATGATGATGAAAGCAGCAGTTTGTTCCATCAGAAATAGTATGCTGAATATCCCTGTGGTTTATAAAAATATTTAATGATAGAATCCAAAGGGGGGAAATATCTACGGACAACCCAATACATTGGTTAAGTTAGATGTTTCTGACATAAACAAACACCATATAGCCTTTTACAAAGCACATGAATAAAAACTTCTTGAAAGAGTTGTTTTCACATTCTCTTAGATGTCATGTGTGATTTCCTATATTAATTGATATAGGTTTTCTAATTTGGTTTCATGCAGAGAAAATCAGCCCTTTTTTCATTGTACAAAAGTATCACATTAGTGGTGAAATAATCTTTCAATTGCCATAAAATTACTTTGGCAAATTCTAAACATAATGTCATGCTTTATTTAATATTTAATGTAAACTTTTTATTGGAGAATATTGATTATATGCAGTGAGGATTTTATAAATGTTAGTTTCTTTTCATAGTACCGTATAAAATGAAAGTATTAATATCTGATTCTCCCAGTCTCCCTTTTCTCCTACAACTTTTGTTATTACACTTCAGTCTTCCAAACAATCCTGTTTATACTTCCATATATATAATGCACATATATGTATATATGTATTATATATAAGGAAGTTTGTATATATATGTATGGAAGTATATATGCATATATCGATACATCCTAGTATTCACTGACAAAGAAAGCATATGATGTTTATCCTTCTGAGTCTCACGATCCAGTTGCATTCATGTTTCAACTTAATGGGTCACAGAAAAATATAAACTGTATAGAATTGCATCTTTTTAGATTTTTAAGTTATGCTTTGGTTTTAAATTATTTGCTCTTTGCTTACTCATCTTCTTATCTTATTTTTATTTACTAAATAACTGTTACCACCTTGGTACTAGAATTGAGTTTTGAGACACAATAATAAAAAATAAGATACAATTCCTATCTTCTTTAGCAGATGAAAAACGTGTGTCAGATAATCAAAGATGAAATATGAGCATATATATCCATACCCACACACACGTGCACACATGCATGTGCATGCATATATACACAAACACATAAATATCTTATGTCTTTATTGTGAGGGATGCCTCGTTAGCTTATTGATGGTTTTCATTCTTACTAAGATGGCATGGCAATGGATATGGTATTATCTAGATGACTGTTATTTGAGGAAATTAAACTTAAAAAGAAATCAGCCTTGGGCTGTAGCACAGTCTCAAGCTTTCTTTATAGGTGTTTAGTGAGAAAACTCAAGGGGTATAGTAGGATATCATCAAAAGGGATTTGAAATATTATTTGGAGAATATTGCTAGTAAGCTTTTATGATAAGGAAATGCACTGTTGAGTGTGACTTTCATCTTGAAAACTGCTGATTGAATTGGAAATCTTTCGCATAGATGAGTATATGGACAGAACCAGTGTCATGAGTGAAGTGGCATGATGACCAGGAGGAGTATCTGACAAGTTAATAGCAGGTAGCTGGATTTATTATCTGAGGAGAGGAGAAGTTATCTGATGAAGAAATAAAATGAGGTCTCAGGGATATTCAGCTAAGAAATGCATATGTGAGAAAAATGAATTTAGTGGGAGGTAATTGAGAAAGAAGAAAAATCCCAAAGTCTATAGTTTAGGACATTTTAAACTGGTTATTATTCCAACACAGTGGTTGTCAAACTTCCTAATGCTGTGACCCTTTAATACAGTTTCTCATGTTATGTTGACTCCCATCCATACAATTATTTTTGTTGCTTCTTCATAACTATTGTTCTGCTATTGTTATGAATCATAATGTAACTATCTGATATATAGGACATGTGATATGTGTCCCCTGTGAAAGGGACTGTGATCCACAAGTAACAAACTGTTCCTCTAGAGGATTGTAGTAATTTTTCATAATTTTGAGACTTAATCATGAGTTTGAATTTTGTGTCGAAAAATATAGTTTGGGTGATAGGATAGAATATATAGCAGGACATTCAGTGAATTTTAACTGTTCATTTTTGGTGTTAGCTAATTTTCTCAGATGTGGAACACAAAAACTGTAGCTATCTATAGTGGCTTAACTACATTGAAAAAAATAATCTCTACCACAAAAACTTTTAATAATCCTAATGTCATATGCATTTATTTAATATTTCATTTATGCCTAAAGAATATAAATATTCATAATTCTTTATAATATATACTTCATTTTGTCTGATATCATTCAATAATGGTGGAAAATGCATACACCAGTCACTTGTGTTACGATGGATACTAGTAGAGGAATTTTTAAAGACATTAAGATTTGCCATATGGATTAAGTTAATTTAGGGAATTTGTATTTTAGAAAAGTTTGAGTTTTCTCTGTTAAGTTCTTGTTTTGCTTATTTTAGGTTGGGTGTGGGGGGATAGGTGTTTATAATGTTACTGAGAAATATACATGATTTCCTCTCTCAAGTTATTCCCATTAGAAATAGTGGCTGTTTATAACCGTGGCTGTTTCAGCCATTTGAAACTAGCAAGGGTTAAATTTGAGCTGGTTCCACTAGAATGAGAACCTGGTAATCAACTTTCAGACCAAGTGCATTTTCAAGTGTTATATTCTCTGAAAAGAAGGAAGGGAACCAAAGAAAACTTTAGACTATTCACAAAGTGTAGTTGCCTTTGTAAATGGCATCTGCTTCATCTGTTCAGAAAAATCACTTTCATTGTATTTCAAGTCCAAAGTCTCTTTCCTTTGTCTGTGACACATTTTTCCTTGTCCATTGAAAGAATCCACACCAATTTTATGATTTTCCCCTGATCTTCACTCGTACAGAATTTTTCATCTTGCCCTGTGGAAAGCAGCACAAGAATTACTGGTCAATTGACAATCCGTTCAGTTTCATAAGGCGCGTTTCACTTTGTCTTTTAT
>CAJQZJ010033120.1:4660207-4689640 GCA_907164525.1 Lophiomys imhausi | reverse complement strand
TGACAATCCGTTCAGTTTCATAAGGCGCGTTTCACTTTGTCTTTTATGACAATCCATTCAGTTTTATAAGGCACGTTTCACTTTGTCTTCTATGACTTGAAAGAGTTTTCTGGGACGGGGGTACTACTTCTATTCACAATCAGTATGGCTTTGTTTGAACTAAAATTTCTACCTTACAAAATGTCTTTGTTGAAAGGTAATGAATAACATTGGTAATGTATTTTACTAAGGCTAAAATTTATTGAATTCCCAATAATTAGTAGGGAAATTTCTGTTAACTGAATGGCTATTCCTATATCTGCAGTTCTCCATTTATAACCATTGGCAAGAAAATTAATCGTGAATGTGGTACTCACCCACCTCAAACTACACAATTCCCTTTCATCTTAATGGATAACTATGAGTATGAGTAACATTGAAGTGATAGAGAAGGCTGGTATTCCTATACTATTGATCAGATGTATGTACAGCTAATAATTGCATGATATTTTGCAATGGGTATGCATGAAGAAACATCTCTGCATAAATACACACATTCACACATAAACACCACTTGTAAATATGGCACAGAGAAACAGTCCAACATAATTTATTTACCAATACATTTTATTTCCACTTCATTTGTTCTCTTCTTCCTTCTTTGACAAAACAAGAGTTTTGTTTTTTGGGGTGTGAAGATGGATCAGCACTTAAAAAGTACTTGCTGCTCTTGCAGAGAACAGGGGCCTCTTACTGAATGCCCACAGGACAAATCAGTACAACTTTAACTTAGCTTTCACAGGATCTGGTACCTTCTGGTCTCCATGAACACTAGCCACATACATGGTCCACATACATACATGCAAACACTCACACTTCGACTTAAAATAAACATGTTTTTAAAAGAGTCTGAGGCATTTGTTAGTGTGACAGGAGTCTTTATATTCTACCACACTTTCTTGTTTATTTGCTTGCTTTCTTTATTTTAGTTTTAAAATGATACCATTTATACCCACATTAGTGTAGCACTCATCAACTTTCTTTATATTTATGTATTCCTTCAAGTTACATCTCCATTACAATCCCCTCTCCACTCCTTCTGGATGATCCATCCTCCCACCCTTTCCCCTCTCTCCCACCTATCCTACTCCTCCAAAATGGGTTACCCCTACATATCAGCTACCCTCACCTCAACAGACCTATGTTAGTTAAGAACTTCCTCTTGCACTGGGGGCCTATATGGCAACTCCATTAGGGCAAAGTGTCCTACTAATAGGTGATGCAGTCTGGTCTATTCCTTTTGATGTATTGGTTGTAGGATAGTTATCATATACTACATAGCTAAAATCCAATTATAAGTGAATATATGCATGTGCATCTTTCTGAGTCTGGGTTAGCTCACTCTGGAACAGCTTTTCTAGTGCCATCTATTTGGCTGCAAATTGCATGATATCCTTGTTTCTGAAAGCTGAGTAGTAAGTATTCCATTGTAAACATGTACCACAATTTTTACATTCATTCATTGATTGAGGAACATCTGGGTTGTTTCCATTTTCTAGCTATTACAAATAAAGCTGCTATGAACATGGATTCAGAAACATCCTTATGGTTTGGTGAGGAATCATTTAGATTTATACCCAGAAGTGGTATGGCTGGGTCTTGAGGGAGAATTATTCCAAGATTTCTAAGATATCGCCAGACTGATTTCCATAGTAGTTGTACAAACTTGCATGCCCACAAACAAGGAGGAGTGTTCCCCTTTCTCCACAACCTTACCACCATGTGCTGTCATTTGAATTTTTGATCTGAGCCATTCTGAAAGGTGTAAGTTGGAATCTCAGAGTCATCTTGAGTTGCATTTGTCTGATGATTAAGGATGCTGAGCATATCTTCCAGTGTCCCTCAGCCATTAAGGATTCCTCCTTTGTGAATTCTTTGTTTAGCACTGTTCCCCATTTTTTGATTGGATTTTTGGTTCTTGGCATTTAATATCTTGAGTTGTTTGTAAATTTTGGATATTAGCCTTCTGTCAGATTTGGGGTTGGTGAAGACCTCTTCCCAATCTGTAGGTTGCTTGTTTGTTCAAATGACAGTGTCTTTTGCCTTACAGAAATTTTACAAATGTGGGTGTCCTTGTATTGGGGGCATATTCAGTATTAAGATGTAGTCTTGATGAATTTTTCATTTGATGAATATATAGTGTCCTTCACTACCTTTTTTGATTAATTTCAGTTGAAAGTATATTTTATTGGATATTAGGATGGCTACTCCAGCTTGCTTCCTTGGATCACTTGATTGGAAAATCTTTTGCCAACCCTTTACTCTGAGATAAAGTATGTCTTTCCTGGCGAGGTACGTTTCTTGTATGCAGCAAAATGATGGTCTTGTTTACAGACCCATTCCGTAAGCCCATGACTTTTTATTCATTAGTTGAGTCCATTAATCTTGACAGATATTAATGACCCTAGTTTTAATTTCCTGGTATTTTGATGTAGATGGTGGTAGTGGGTTTCTTTGTTTCTTTTGGTTTACCTGCATTGGAGTTATATATTTCCTGTGTTTTCTTGTCTGTAGTTAACTTCTCTAGATTGAAATTTTCCTTCTAGCATCTTCTGTAGAGCTGGATTTGTGGGTAGATATTGTTTGAATTTGGTGTTGTTGTGGAATATCTTGTTTTCTCCATCTATGGTGATTAAGAGTTTTGAGGGTACAGTAGTCTGGACTGGCACCTGTGTTCTCTTAGGGCTTACAGGACATCTGACCATGCCCTTCATGCCTTTAAAGTTTCTGAGGATAAATCAGGTGTAATTCTGATGGGTCTACCATTATATGGTTATTTTCCCTTTTCTCTTAAAGCTTTTAATATTATTTCTTTGTTCTGTATATTTGGAGTTTTAACTATTATGTGGCAGGAGAAATTTCTTTTCTTATCCAATCTATTTGGTGTTTTGTATGCCTCTTGGATTTTTACCAGTATCTTTTTCTTTAGGTTTGGAAATTTTTCTTCTATAGTTTTGTTGAAAATGTTTCCTGGTCCTTGGAGTCTTGAGTCTTCTCTTTCATATATTCGTATAATTCTTAGTTTCTGTCTTGTCATTGAATCTGTGATTTCTTGGATGTTATGGTTCAGGGTTTTTTTTTTTTTTTTTTTTTTTAGATTTCTCATTTTCTTTTGTTGTTGTACTGATTTGTTCGATTTAGTCTTCTATGCCTGAGATTCGGTCTTCCATCTCTTGTGCCCTATTGGTCATACTAATGTCTGAAGTTCCTGTTATCTTTCCTTGGTTTTCCACCTCCAGGATTGTATTTGTTTGTGTTTTCTTATTTTTTTCCATTTCCAATTGCAGTTCTTGAACTGTTTTATACATTTCCTGTTCCAATTTGATTGTCTTTGCCCGCAAATCTTTCATAGCTTTGTCTCTTTCCCATTTGTGTTTGACTGAGTTAGCTTGGAGGTCTTTAATGGAATTCTCCATTGCTTTAATCTATAAGACTATGACTTCTTTAAATACTTTAAGGGATTTATTTTCTTCTTTTAAAGTCTCTATCGTTTTCATAAGTATTGTTTGTCATAATCTTCTTGTGTTTCATCCATGGTGAGATGGTCAGGGTTTGCTATATTAGTATGGCTGAATTTTGTTAGAGTCATATTTCCCAGACATTTGTCAGTTCTCTTCTTTCACTGAGCTTTTGCTATCTGGTGTTCCTTATATGTTTGTTCCTGGTGCCTTCTGTACTTGTTTCCAAGGAAGGAGCTTTGGTGTAGAGGCCTTATAATCTTGGTTACCTGTAGCTCTCCACAGACTAGGTGTGACCATGTGTTGAGGGTTGGTTCTCAGTGGGTCTCCCACATCTCACCCCTTCCTTTGTGTCCCAACTGGGAGGTCAGGCCAGGGATTGGGATGAGAGGTGTTATTCCAAGCCTGCAGATTCCTGAGATCCCGCTAGGCCTCCTAGTGTTATCAGTGTGGGTTGTCAGGCCACAGTCTCTAAGCAAGAGCTGAGTGGTCCTGAAGATAAAGGTTGGCATATCACGGGAGGTGCAGGTCCAGAAGATGAGTTTTGGAGGGACCGCCCCCAGCTCAGTGCAGTATGGAGGTTCCCATGCATTGGGCATGGTGGGGGGTGGTTGGTAAGGGGAAGGGGAGGGGAGATCAAACCTAGGTATTGGGGTTCAAGAAGACCTGAGGTGGTGCGGGGTCAGGAGGATAGAGCTGGATGCTCCTGGGTAATGAAGCCTTGTCACATCTGGTGGCGCAGGGAAGGAAAAGTGGAGCTTGGGGCACAACTCTGAGGTCAGGTGGGCTGGCTCTGTTCCAAAGAGCTTGTGTGTGGGGGGAAGGACCAGAGCAAGGTTTTCAAAGCAAGCACTTCCTTAAATTCTTTCCAGAGATGTGTTAGTTGTTTTTGAAGGATTCAACTGTTATTCCATACTATTAACTCGTATAACATATTTTTCCAATAGTGGGAAATTATAAAAAGACAGTTTATTCATTACTTAATTTTGTGTTAATTTAATGTTTGTGTATGTGTGTGATGTGTGGATGTATTTATGATGTGTGTTTATGTGTATATGTGTGATGTGTGTTTGTCTGTATATGTGGTGTGTGTGTGTGTGTGTGTGTGTGTGTGTGTGTGTGTGTGGGTGGTTTGAACATTTCTGTACTTGAGAGTGTAGGGCAAATATGCCAAATATTATGTGATGAGGTAGGAAGATCATGTCATGTATTGATGTGGCTTGCCTTCCACTTTATTTAAGACAAGGTCTCATTATTTACTGATGTATATGCCAGGAAAGCTGGCCTATGCTCTTCTGAATAATTTTTTATCTCTGGTTCTCATCTTGTATAAGAGTGTTAACATATGATATGTGAACACAATGTGATCGTGTGTGGTAATGTGGATCTAAACTAAGGCTCTCATAATTGACAAGAAGATGTTGTAGCCATTGAGCATCTTCCCTCTGCAAAAACATGCAAATTTAGAAAATCAAATTTACATTACATTCTTGGAGAGCTTCAAGTACATAAATTTTAAATCATTATTGAATGATTTAACAAAGATATTTCCACTACAATTATATGTTCATCATAAAAATACCTGTACAAAAGATGTAGATATAGAAAGTTAAATAAACAATGTATATTAATAATATATTTCATAACTTAATTACATTTAGAAAAATTTTATGGAAATAATCAAATGACTGAAATCCACAGAAATGTGATGGTGGTTGTAAAGAAGAAGGATTTTGAATTTTGGGATAAAATGTCAACATTATTTTTCTCATAACTCCTTTGTAATTCTTTGTAATTCTATAACACTCACACATGTAGGGGTGATATTCTTCAATGGCCATTTTTCTTCTTATATGTAGGCATTCTAGCTTTTAAAAAAATTTTAAAACAAGGCTTCTTTGTGTAGCCTTGGGTGTTCTAGAACTTGCTTCCTAGACCCGACTGGCCTCAAATTCATAGAGATCCTCCTGCCTCTGCCTCCTAAGTTCCCAAGTGTTGGGATTAAATGTGTGCACCACCACTGTCCAGGCAAGCATTCTGGCTTTATTTACTTAATCATAACACAAGAAACAGGAAATTGATAAACATTAACTAAAAGGATATTTATAATTTACTACCTATTGAAAATGTGACCAGGAATTAATGAATACATATTTTTTCACTTATCTAAATATTTTTTGACTTAAGCAAAGGGAATAACGAACCTCACAGAGTTATGTCTGAGATAGAAAAGATGACAGAAACCTGAAACTCATCATAATTAACTGTCTCTAAATTGTATTTTAGTTTGATTAAATATTTCAGAGTGACATAAGGAATAAACACTGGAGACATTTTTCTTAATGAAAAATATTTGCTCACAAAATGAAATTTCTATCTTATAAAATTTCAAATACAAATTTCATGAAGTTCAATGTAGCTTTGAAAATAAGGAATAATAAACACTACAAGAACTCCGTGGGGGATTATATATCTAGAATCACAAAAGAAAAAAATCTCAATAATCAGCATATAATCTGAATGTTTCACAGGGGAAGGAGGTAGATTTCAGTTAAATAATACACTAGTTTAGTTTTCAGAGTGAGTCTCAAGTTCAGTGATAATTTGTTAATAATAATCAGTAGTCATGTCTTTAAGCAAAGGTTCTTATTTGCAGCATCCACCCAGTCTCCATCAAATTGTGCCAACATCATCAAAGGAACAAGTCATCTGACACAACACTTCACAAATGTCAGTGATTTCTTCCCCACTTAGCCAAGCCTTGCAAATGATTGTATAATATAAATACTCAAATAGATTTGGGGTTGATCAATGAGAAGGTAGTTCAAAAGTTTTTCTTTACTTCCCCCTGAATTCTATAATTTCCTTGAATGGTGTCATGGGAGTTCTCAAAATTAAAAGAAAATCCCTTAGTTTCTTGAAATTAACTGTTTTCCATTAAGTTCATGTTGCAACTTTTAGCAATGAAGAAAAACACATTTCATGTTCTAACTGGAAAATGATTCACCATGGTATTGGCAGAAGAGTAAATTGTTATTCTCATGATTAACCAACCAAGTAGCTGATTTAGAGCAAATCAAAAGGATAAGTTCCCCATGAGCCTGAAATATATACAGTAACAAATATTGAGAGATTGAACTCAACATGCACTACATATTTCCAATCCCCCTGAAGTGATACTGTTTATGTACCTATTCAAAAATATGATAAGGTTTGGATGCAATATTCTGAAATGAAATTGAAAAATTTAATTTAGCCTTTTTCAGAGAGTGAAAGTGTGTAGTTAACACTGTGATGTTGAATGAGAAAGGAGGGGTCCCGATGATAAACTTAGAGAGATTTAACAATAGATAACAATGCATTCTTTAAACATGTTTAAACCCCATGATGCTTAAAACTCTATCTTTGCTGCAGCAAAGGTAAAGTGAACATATAACCTTTTTTACTATGCTGATTTATATTTGAGTTTAAAATGTATCATAGAAATGTCAGCCGATTTAGGTAATCTATCTTAGGAAATCTACAACTCAAAAATATTACCAGGCTTCATTAAAATATTAATGTATTAGTTTGTGATAATATTGTCAGATGATATATGACTTTGCTAATAGGTTTCAGTTATCTATGATTAATAAGCATAAGTTAAGTCTTATTAATTTTTATGTGTTTCTAGCAAAAGAAATGTCACTTGCAACACTCCACAGTATCTGATGTAAAATAGTACAGGAATAACAAAATCTAGTCCTTTAATTTTCTGGGGCAAGGAATTTAAATGTGTAATTACTGAAAATGAATTTTATTATTTTTTTTTATTTTATTTTATTTTTTTTTTTGGTTTTTCGAGACAGGGTTTCCCTGTGTAACAGCTCTGGCTGTCCTGGACTCACTTTGTAGACCAGGCTGGCCTCGAACTCACAGAGATCCGCCTGCCTCTGCCTCCCAAGTGCTGGGATTAAAGGCGTGCGCCACCACCGCCCGGCTTGAAAATGAATTTTAATTATCATATTTTACCTTTAAAAGATCCACCTTGAGGGCTTGCTTTAGGCACCATAATTGGTGTGGTTGTTTTCATAGATTTTATTCAAATTGTCTTTGGTAGGTATTGCCTATATCTCTTAGGTTTTGGTTGGGCTCCTGAAATTATTAGATATTCCAATATCTAAATAAATGTTGGAGGCATTATTGTTTCAGCAAACCTTTAGAAATAATATTTCCTACCTTCAGCCATGTTTGGGTAAGTTTCCACTGATTCAACCCCAACCAGAAAGTGAAAAAAGAGTAATCAAGCTTCGCATCTGGGAACTCGCTCAGAAGAATAACCCACACCTAAAATGAACACCAAATGCTTATCATAACACCCTGTTCTTTTGCAGCACTAACAAGAGAGTTGTGAAACTAAAAATGGAAATGATCCTACATTTGTTTCAGTGTCCTGATTAAAGTGTTGTCAGATGTGTGAAGCCTTGGTTTCTGCAAGGACCAAAATAATCTTGTACCTTTTCTCTCTGGATTGATCTGGAATCTCACATATGAGCATACTAACATGGTAGTTAAGCAGTAGGGTATTCAAGGGCTTTGTTGATATTGGAGGCATTAACAATTATTTAACTGATTGGTTTCTGGTGTACTTGCCCTTACTCATGATCACATCTTTATTTCACAAACATACTAATCTTTAATTTGAACTCACAAGTCCTTTAGCCAATCTATTTTTAAATGTTTATTTACTTAAGGTTACATCTCCATCACAGTGCCTTCTTTCCACCCCTCTCAGTCCCACCCTCCCACCCTCACTCCCATCCCTTCCATCTCACTCCTCTGGAGTGGAGTGTTCTTACATAACAGTCCCCCACCCCAGTTCAGCAGTCATATGAGGGTTAAGAGCCTCCTCCCTCCTCATATACTGGGGGCCTTCAAGGCAGCACCACTAGGGCAAAGTGTTTCAATAATAGGTGACAAAGTCTATGTTCCTGTTTCTTTTGGTGCATTAGTTGTAGTATAGTTATCCTGTAATATATGGCTAAAATCCAATTATAAGTGAATAGATGCCATGTGCATCATTCTGAATCTGGGTTAGCACACTCAGGATGAAGCTTTTCTAGTTCCATCCATTTGGCTGCAAATTGCATGATTTCGTTGTTTCTGAAGGCTGAGTAGTATTCCATTATTTAGATATACCACAGTTTTGTTTTTGTTTTTTGTTTTTTGTTTTTTTTAACCATTCCTTGGTTGAGGGACATCTGGGTTGTTTCCAGCTTCTAGCTATTATAAATAAGGCTGCTATGAACATAGATGAGGAAACGTCCCTGTGGTTTGGTGAGGAATCAGAATTGGTATGGCTGGGTCTTGAGGTAGAGGTATCCCAAGTTTTCTAAGATATAGCCAGACAATTTCCAAAGTGGTTGTACAAGTTTGCACTCCCACCAGCAATGGAGGAGGGTTCCCCTTTCTTCAAACCTCTCCAGCATGTACTGTCATTTGAGTTTTTGATCTTAGCCATTCTGACAGGTATGAGATGGAATCTCAGTAATAACTTAATCTAATGAAGCCGAGGAAAATTAAAATAAACACACAAATGTTTACTTTCGAAGGTATATCTGTAAATGTATACTTTCTTGTGTGAACTTTACATAATGTATAATGACTGAAATTTCTGTACTGCCTAATTCATCTTAAAAATATATTATTTGTTGCCATCTTAGATTATCCCCCAGAAAGATGAATACCAGAATATATTTCTGAACATAAGTATTCTAAGATAGCAGTGAGCATTAGAGTTTATGTCACAAATCAAACATAACAGCAAAATCAGTGTAAAATACCTTATCATAGTATAGCTGAATCTTATCACCTTAAAAATAAATAATGAGAAAGAAAAACAAATCCAACTTTGGAAAGAATTTACCTGTTATAAATGAAACTAATACAAAATCTTCCTAATAAATATATTTGGATATAAAATTCAAATAGTTGAAACAGTAAATTTTATCTTGTTTATGTACATACTATCACAATAAAAACATTTTACAAATATAAGAATAATCTCAATACATATTAATTTATAATCACAATCTAAATATATATGAAATTATTTGCTTGTACATATGAATTAGGTATTTAAAAACTTGAGTATTTGTTTATTGTATGAGATCAACTAAACTGTATTTTATTAGATAATTTTTTCCCAGCTGGCTTCTGCTTTTTTCATGAAACATCATATCTCTAGTATGAAGACAAAATCTTGCTGCTTATAATTTTTAATAGAATGACATGATGAAAGTATCACCACTCACATAAACAATTACATATATAATTATGAGCATAATGAGTATAAGTATTCATAGCATGAACAGCTCACCAAATTTAACCAGAAGACTAATGGTAAATTTTAATAATGGCAATATTGGGTGACCATCAGTTGGTATTAAAAAATAAAACTGTCATTATTTCAATGTGCAAGAAAATGTGAAAAATTCATTTCAGAGTGACATAAGTATAAGTGAATCTGATTAATTAAAATAATTTATTTAATACTTGTCATGTACACTCACTGTCTGACTTAGAAAAATATGATCTACAGACAACTAGGATATGCTGAAATTTACTTGAGACATAGCTTGTTTTACTATATATCTTACTGAATTTATGTGATTATAAAAAGTAGTTTCTCAACTATATCCATATTAATTCTGGTGTATATAATAAATCATTATGAGACATGCAGATAGGTAGATGCAAACAAGGTAGGTAGAAGATAGTTGACAAACTTGTAGCTAATTCAAGGCAGTTTTTGTATAATTCTAAGGGATTAAAAGCCCAAAAACTTTAATTTCCTGAGTTCTTTATAAATTTTGGATATTTGTCATCTGTTGGATGTGGGGTTGGTAAAGATCTTTTCCCAATCTGTAGGTTGCCATTTTGTTTTGATGACAGTGTCTTTTGGTCTTTTGCCTTACAGAAGCTTTTCAGTTTCATGAGGTCCCATTTATTGATTGTTGCTCTTAGAGCCTGAGCTGCTGGTGTTCTGTTCAGGAAGTTGTCACCTGTGCCAATGATTTCAAGGGTTTTCCCCACTTTCTCTTCTAGTAGATTTAGTGCTTCAGGCTTTATGTTAAGGTCTTTGATCAACTTGGACTTAAGTTTTGTGGAATGTGATAAATATGCATCTATTTGTATTCTTTTACATGTTGACATCCTCTTAGACCAGCACCAGTTGTTGAAGATGCTGTCCTTTTTCCTTTGTATGGTTTGGCTTCTTTGTCAAAAATCAAAGGATTGTAGGTATGTGGGTCTATTTCTGGGTCTTATATTTGATTCCATTGATCAACTGGTCTGTTTCTATACCAGTACAATGCTGTTTTTAATTTTAGTTCTCTGTAGCATAGCTTGAAATCTGGGATGGTGATACCTCCAGATAAGAATCAACAAATGGAGAACAGAGATAAACTGAGAATTCACAAAAGAAGAATCTCTAATGGCCTAGAGAACTTGAAGACATGTTCAATTCTTTAATAATCAGAGAAATGCAACTCAAGATGACTCTGAGATTCCATCTCACACCTGTCAGAATGGCTAGTATCAAAAACTTAAATGACAACACATGCTGGTGAGGTTGTGGAGAAGGTTGAACACTCTTCCGTTGCAGGTGGGAGTATAAATTTGTACAACCTCTGTGGAAATTAGTCTGGCAATATCTTAGAAAACTTGGAATAGCTCTACCTTAAGACCCAGCCATATCAGTCCTGGATATACATAAAAACAATTCCTCACCAAACCACAAGGAACCCTCCTCAACTATGTTCATAGAATTTTTATTTATAATAGCTAGAAACTGGAAACAACCCAGATGTCCCTCAATCAACAAATGGATGAAAAAGCTGTGGTACATTTATACAATTGAATACTACTCAGCCATCAAAAACAAGGAAATCTTGCAATTAGCTGTCAAATGGATGGAACTAGAAAAGCTCATCCTGAGTGAGCTAACACAGATCCACAAAGATGCATATGACATCTATTAATTTATAAGTGGATTTTAGCCATACAGTACAAGATAACTAACCTACAACCAACAGACTGAATGGAACAGAACCATAGACTTTGTTATTTATCAGTCGGGCACTTTGCCCTAGTGGAGCTGCTTTGTAGGCCTCCTAGTGCAAGAGGAGTCTCTTAGCCCTCATATGACTGCTGGACTGAAGGGTGCTGATATGTATGCAACCCATATCAGAGGAGTAAGTAAGTGGGAGAAGGGGAAGTGGATGGGAGGTAGAAGGTGGGAGGGTGGGTTGGGAAAGGGTGGAAAGAGGGGATTGTGATGGAGATGTAAGTTAAAGTAATAAATAATCATAAAAAATAAGAAAAAAAAAGAAAGCCCAAAATGAAGGATGAGTCAGTATGTTAGAAACTCAACATATAATTGACGTTATATCCCTTACTTCAAAACATTAGACGTACATCTACTTGCTGAAAACCCTGGCCTTATGTTTCAAATATGAGACAGAATTCTTTCCTCTGTGACATATTCTTTACTTAAGACTTTCTACAAGTGAGTGAAGCATTATACAATATAAGCTGCTTAATTTATCTTAGCTAGTCACAAATCCTTTTCATATCTGAAACTACCTTCATAGAAGAATTAGATAAAAGAATTTAGTCCCACACTCTAACGAAGATGATGCAAGAAAATAACCATGATATATTTTCTCATAAAAGCCTTCATTCATTTACTCCATTATGTTTTCCTTAAGCACCTGCTTATTTGATCATTCTGAATAATATCATACATGTCCTGGAACAGTTTTGCTGGGATCTTCTCTCATTTTGAGTCTGTGAAATAAATTCTTTGTCATGTTTAAATTCAGTATTTTATCTGAAAATAAAATACCATGAATCTAGTAATGGAAAAGTGATTTCCAATCTACAGTGATTCAAAAATATAAACCAAGTTTCTTGATTAAAGTCTTAAGAAATGTTATTTGTTTATCCTAGTAATAATCTATTCAGATTTAACCTGTACACAATTATTTAAATTTGGCCCCATGTTAGGGCTTATGTACCCTAATTTTTCTATAATATGCTTAAATGAATTTTTTAAATGAAAATTTCATTTTACTCTATTTTGACAGAAGGTTATCAATTTCTTCCTTAAAACTATCTTTTATTTATCCATTTGTTGTCTATCATATATCAGTCATTCATATTTATCAATTATCATCTGTCAGTCATCTTCCATGTTCCAAATATCCATCATTTACCCATCTATTTTACATCTACTCCCTATCTATGTAGCATATCTATCTATCTATCTATCTATCTATCTATCTATCTATCTATCATCTATCTACCTACCTACCTACCTATCTATCTATCTATTTATCTACCTATCTAACATCTATACATTTATCTTTCCTCTTTTAATATATGTTCATCTATCATCTATTTGTTTATGTTATGGTCTCTATAACTTTATCCTCTTCAAGCTCATATGTTGAAATCACATCTGCCAAGATGAGAGAACTAGAAATATTATCTTACAAGAGCAAAACCCTCCTGGGTGATGGTCTATTGTTCCTGGGAAACAGACTCCAGAATGTTTCTTTGCCTTCTCTTTATGTGAGGACACACAGCAATTTATGAGGTACAGGTGCTTAGCAGACATCAAATTTGGAATATCTTGATTTGACGCTTTGCAGCTTTCAGAAACTCAACAAACACTTGTCAAAATATTTTTGATTCAAATACGCAAGGTAAAGAAGAAAGGAGAATCTTGAAAGGACAAAAAATGTCTGTTGCAGATAAGCCATCTAAATCCTGGTATTTTGACATAGCAACCCCAAAATCTATACTGATCTCATTCATCAAGCTGCTATAGACAATAATAATCAAATTAAAATTCCTAACAAATAATTTCACTATGAAAACTATCAAGTTTGAAATGTGTTTCCATCTCAAACAAATTAGTGATTACTTTTTATTTAAATAAATATTATTAAGAAAAAGTTTCTAATTACATTTTAAAGGTATTTAAAGTATAAATTTGTATTTTAATTGAGCATTTTTAAAAAGCTAAATTAATAAAATATCATTCCTGAAAGAAGCTGTACACACCAGTAATAACCTAGAAAAATTGCACTAATATTATGGAACTGTGTATTGTACTTGTTGGGTAATAGCCTCAAAGCATGAGGAAGTGAATCAAGTTGTATGTACAATAATCCTTAGCCATAGAGAAGTTGTTGGCCCAACCTGGCTATTGAACTCCACTTTCCAAAACAATATTCCCAGATATCAAAAAGAACCCACTCTGCTTCCAATAAAACAGCAAAAATAGATGTAACATCCTGGTAGCTACCCACTACCAGGTTTTTGTGTGTGTATTGGGGGTGGTATATATGCTCAACTTTAATCCCACAGGAAATCTGAGGCCCCTTACTATTTCAATCAGCCTGTTGAGATAGGTCTGTCTGCCTCTCTGCCTCATTTTGATACAATGTGCAAATAAAGCAGGTATTGGAGATTCACCAGTAAAGGTTTAGAAGTGAGAATTTGTGCCAATGTTTGCCTATACTCATAATTCATTGTCAGGGTGATAATGTTATTTTACATTAGAAATTATATATTAGGGGTCAGAGGAATACCTTAAAAGATAAAGATACTAGGTACCACATTTGAAAGGAGAAAATTTCATGTCCTATGGAATGATTGTATAACTCTCCTGACCACACAGGCAATCCTTGTGCACATGTCTCCACATACACCCACACTCATACACAATAAAAACATAAGGAAATAGAAGCTATATATGATAAATGATTGTTCTTTAACATAACAGCTACAATGGATATATTTCTTATATATATAATTTTTATGCAATTTATTCAGAGATGATATTATATAATCAAATTGTATCATTCTAATTTGAATTATTAATTTATGCTTCATATATTGCTTATTGTAAGAACAAGGCTTAAATATATTTTGTAGCTCCACAAAAAAAGCAGAAAATATGCACTTACTAATTAGATTTACATTTCTTTTATGGAGTATTTGAAGGTTTAGAAGATTCTTGCTAAGGGCGGAAATCGGTTCTGTGACTTCATAAACATATTTTAAAATCTTGATTTCATTTATATGTAAAATAGAGAAGCCTTTCTCCTGTCTTTTGCCAATCAGTGTTTTTTCCGCTCAAGCAACCCTGTATTTACTCTGTAAGAAAATACCTATTCATCTGAAAAATATCTTGTTCTTCCCATTTTCATTTAATTTGCATTGCTATCTTGGAGTTACTCTGAAATCTATTTTGCTCCCTCACTAAAAACTCCATTTTTCTTCATGCTGCTTGAATTGTAAGTCATGTTCAAAGTGAGAAGCACACAGTCTAAGGTGAAAAAATTTCTTTGTCTATAACTTAAGTTCAGAAGCAAAGGCTTATATTGGCAAGACTGAAAAAAAAAAACTAAACAGGAAAGAACAAAGGGAGAGAAGGGAGGGAATACATTTCATCTTGCTGTATTAGAAAAGGAAAATAAGGTTTTTGAGAATCCTGAAATGCTAATCTAGGTTCCAAATTCTTAAAGTGCTCCTCATTTCTAATTTACAGTGAGAGAACAAGCTATGAGCTATTATCTGGATGCTGAAAGCAACAATATAAAATATTCTTTTGAAAATAATGTTAGTAGCAACACATTGAAGTGAAAAGGCTGGTATATTTCATGTACTGAAAATAAATGATTTTGGAGTTAATGTATCAAATCAAACTTTTAAGATCAACTAGAAGTCCCTTTTCTTGTGGGCAATTATTGTTAGCACGCAGAACTCCGAAATTACCTCAATTTATTAATGTGCTTCTTTTCACAGTCATGTTTTATTTATGTGAGGTGAATAAATATGAAATTTAATTAACTTTAGGTAATAGATTGGCAAGTCAAGATTTAGAATCTGCAGCAAAAAAAATATATATAGTGAGGGAGTGACAAGAAATAGCAAGAGGAGTAGAGGAAAAGAAATGGAGAGATAGAGAGAAGAGGGTCAAATGTAGCAACCAATTAGTCACTGTTGTACCCAGCACCATGTGAATAACTATAAGCTGTCATTATAGACAACAAATATTTAATGAAACTTACGCAATAAAAATTATGAAAGAAATTATTTGCTGTTTAATGGCTACCTTAATTCATGTCACAAGCCTTTAATTTCTACTTCAAGATTCATCCAGAGTACCCGCAATTTTTTTCATATAGTTATTAAGTATTTGTTTATATTATTTGAGACATAGTTTAATGCATCTTTGCCTTTTAAAAACCAGATTGCTCTTTTATTATTGCTAATTCTGATTTTACTAATTTTCTATTTTACTAATTATCATTTTGCTACTTGTATTTATTATTTACCTATTATTATTCAATAATGTTATTGCTATTGTGTTTTGTTTCTGTTTCATGTCTTTTTTATTACTAACTCCTCACAAGGAGTCTTCTATCCCTTGGTCTTTTCACAAAGAATTAAACGGACAGATATTTCATTTAAAACTATATTGTTTTGTCAACCTACTTCTATTTTTCCATGATGCAAAATGAAGGACATATGAGGGAATTAGGAGTGGGAGATATTTCAGATATTTCAGTTATAACTTTATTTCCTTGTATACATGACTGACATTCTGAAAATCAATAAAAATTTTAAAAATTGCATCTATATCTTAGGCATGGAAATTTGATTTTTAAAAAGAGAAAATTATATATATATATATGTCAAATAATTTTAACATAACTTTGTGCACATAATTAAAAAGATATTTAAATAATTACATAACCTGTTTTCCTAATACCTAATAGTCAACCCTGAAAACATACATACAAATAACATACAGACTGAGAAAGTTGCATTTATGTAATTATGAATATATATGTATACACATACATATATATGCCTATGGGAACAATGAAAAAAAGGCATTATTTTGACAGAAATCTGGAAAGGACACATTGGGATTTTTGTAGGGAGAAAAAAGAAAGAAGAAGTGACATAATCATACTATAAATTCAAACAATAAAAAAATAAATAAAAGCAGATTTAAAGAACCAGAAATTAGGTCCAGGTCTCATGTCATGTTTGCTTTAGGTATCATCATTCTAGACTTTCCTGAGAATTTCAGACCTAGAATTTATCTCTAATGAAACACTGTAAGAACAGACATTTTCATTTTGTAAATAAATATCATATGCCAATAATTCTTGGTTTATTTCTTACTTGTCAAATCATGATATATGACCTGACATAGTGATTGAGAATGTCCCCCATAGGCTCATATTTGCACACTTCTTTGGGCAGGATTAGGAGCTATTGTTGTTGAGGATTGCATCACTTGGGGAGGTCTTTGAGTTTTAAAATTCCAAATTATGCCCAGTGTCTCTTGGTGAGCCTCTCATTAAAGACTTAAAGCTTTCAGCTACTGATCCCATGACATATCTGGCAGCTTTACCTGTGAATTCAGTGAAACTATTACAACATGTAAATTGAATGGTCCCTGTGTTTTTCAATGTGTTTTCTATGTTGTGTGTAATGTATTACTTTCTATAATTGTTTCAAACAATATCAGGAAAAAGCCTCCACATTATCCATAAAATGCTGGGCATATAGATAGCTGGCATTTGCTATTTTGTGAGTTCTTACTCTCTTCCACCCTTCTCTACCTATATTCCACCCTTGTAACTTCCAAACATGAAGTTGGAGAGAAAGAAGGATAGAGGGGAAAAGGGGGCATCATTATTGTTAGACTACTTCCTGCTGATGGGGGGGGGGTTTCCTTTGGGCTAATTTGATCTTTGTCATCAGGATATTTGATTACTTCTTTTAGTCTCATTGCTCACAACCACTTGACAAACTGCAATAAACTGCAGCAACAGCAATCAGCAACCAGCCACCAGCAACCAGGAACAGCAGGAGAAGCAGCAGCAGCAGGAGAAGCAGCAGGAGGAGAAGCAGAAGCAGGAGAAGCAGCAGCAGCAGCAGGAAGAGAAGCAACAGCAGCAGCAAGAGAAGGAGCAGCAGCAACAGCAGCAGGAGAAGCAGCAGCCACTGAAATTTCTTTCAGGACTCTATCATTTATATACCCTCTCAAGAGTCCCCAGAATTCCAAATATTATAGACCTGCAGAAACTATTTGCAGCTGGCAAAATCATGCCTCGGATAGAGCATGAGGCTAATAATAGCTGCTGTGGAAAGCCTAAAGCAGCCCCATATCCCATACCTAGGATTAAAACAAAACATATTCCCATAATATTTATGCATTTTTACAAAAACCAAAATTTCTCACTACACAAATACATATGTATATACATATATACATATTTATTACATAGATATTATTTATATGCATGATATGTAAGGCGTATGTATACAACCCAATAACAATCACAAAAGGTTTTTCAAGTACATGAATTTCAAAGTGCATAGCTTTTACAATGATAACAAGTTAGTAATGTAATCTATTAGCTAGACAAACAGTAAATTATCAAAGGAGAACACAAATTGTAAATAAAATAAATAAATGATTAAAAAGTCATACAAAAGAGAATAGTATTGTGGATTTAAGAATTTCTATTACATTTAATACATTTGCAATGTATTTTATTGTATATTTTACTGTTTAAATATACAGTATATTTTTCTATTGAAAATTAACTGCTAGTTGCAATGTGTTCAAGATTTATGTCATATGATTTCATATGATAGTATAAGCAGGTAGCATATACTTAAAAATCTTTTTTTTAAATGATTGATTTATTTTTTATTTGATGAACATTGGTGTTATGCCTCTTGTATGTCTGTGTGAAAGTATCAGATAGATCCCCTGGAACAGGAGTTACAGACAGTTGTGAGCTGTTATGTGAGTGCTGGGATTTGAACCCTGGTCCTCTTGAAGAGCAGTCAATGCTCTTAACCACTGAGCCACCTCTCCAGCCCCTACTTAAAAATCTTGTCATAGCATAAGCTGTAGTTTAATAAGTACATATTTTAAATGACCAATTTTCATTCTTTGAATTTTAGCACATTTACATATAAAAGAATATTAAGGAGGCTCATAATTTCTGCCTGATTCTTTTTTAATTATTTTGTTCCATTTTTGAGGTTGCAATATAACTGCATGATGATGAATTTTCCCTTACGTTTCTTCCCCACAAACCATCCAATATACTCCTCCTTGCTCTCTTTGAAATTTGTGACATCTTTCTTTATTAATTATTGTTACACACACACACACATTCACACATGCATATGTATATACACATGTATGTCCAAACACATAAATAGAGCCTACTTACACTGTATAATACTACTTGTTTACAAGTTTTCATGTATTAGCTTACATATTTGTATATTTGTATGTTCTTCCCTGGAGAAGACTTTTTTTCCTGTTCTCAACAAACCTTAGTTGCCTGTGATTTTTTTTTTTTTTAATTTTATTTCTCCTGTGCTTTCCCTGACTGCCTTAGCATGTCATGTCCTGTCTCTATTTCTTTGGAAGCATTTGCCATTTAATGTTTCCCTTAGGCAGAGAATGGATTTGGGGTTTCTAATGAATATATTTTTAATTACATTTTTCCAGTAATCCACAATAGTGTTGAACTCTAAAGTTTTACATTGGAAAGTCAATGCTAAGTTGTTCTCATTTACTCTATTTTTTTTCTTGTTTGAATTTTTCATTCATGCATATAGTATATATTGATCAAATCCAATCTTTTTCTTCCCCTCCATTTTCTCTTCCGTTCTCCCATCACTTTTCCTTCTTAAATTTATGTGTTCTTTTGCTTTTTTTTTAAGCCTAGTGAAATCCGTTGAGTACTGTCTTCCTAAGTTCCTCCCTAATGAATGATCATATACTTCTCTGGGTAGATCTGTTAATAGACTTTGCTATTAAGATTGCAGCTCACAATGTTTATATAACTTTGAAGCTTGGTGCAAAATGAGAATGTGGGGCTTCTCAGTGGGGCTTCCTCTTCTCTGCCTGACCTTATCTGGAGAGTGTTTCTGGAGCACGACCCTGAACAGAGCTTCCTGCAAGCACTGCAGGAACCATCACATAAGTTCCACTCAGCCCTTCCCACCATATAATAGTTAGTGTGTTATGATTAATCAGCCTGTCCCACTGGTAAACCCAAAAACCTTTATATAACTTACTCCTGGAAAAATAAGAATGAGCCATCTCACTGAAGCTTACTTCAGGAAGTGTTTCTGCCATACTCAGGGCCATCCAAACTCTGCTTCAGCTTCTGCTCCCCTTGCTCTTGTGGTCAGTAGCCAATTGCCCTCCAGGAAGGGGAGACCACATAGATCTAGTGAGGACTTGTGCAAATCTATATATACAAGGGTAATGTAGTATTTAACAAATACTGTTTTGCTGCAGAAGTCACTCCCAACTCTGACACAAAACCAAACAAAATTATTGCAATATAGAAGATCTCATATAGTATCTAAAACTAAAATTAGTATTTGAAGTACTACATACTTCAGTTCAGAAACAGGAAGTAAAAGAAGTTACTGATGAAGTAAAACAAGAGTTGAGGAAAGTTACAAACCATCCACTTGTAAGAGATGCAGAATCTTTTGTGCCTTGGGATACTTTAAACCCTTCAAACCGCAGTAGAGATCTTAAAGATATTTTTCCACAATCACTCCTTCAATCAAAATATGTGAGGAAAATAAGGGGTATTACACCCATATTTCCTCTTGTATAAAATCATTTCTGAAACACAAGGAATGTAGAAGACTAGTAAAGACAACAGATTACAAACTAGTAAAGACAACCAAGGCAAGTCATTGATATGTCCATTCCCTAGTTGATAATTTCTCACAGAAGCAAAGGCATGGTTTTCCTTTTTAATTTTAATTTATAATTACTAATTCAGGTTTAGAGTGGCGAGTTATGTTAATCAGTTCAAGTTGTGGTCAAACCTATTTTGAAAGTTATTGTTTCATACGCTTTGTTTGTGTGGTTACTTTCTTGAGACAGTTTCTTGCTATGTAGACCAACTTAGCCTCAAACTCATGATCCTCGTGTCTTACCTACTATAGTGTTGAAATTATAGGTGAGCCTTACTACAGCTGTATATATTATTTTTACTTACATTTTGAAGATCTCCATTTACAGAGAAATTGCCATGATCTACACAGGCTTGTCAATGCAACACCATATGCCTAGTATTTCAATACTCAATACTTTAACCAGAGATGATACACTACTTATAATTAACTCATTCACATTCTTTGATTATCATTAATAATACATTTTATTCAGATTCCCTTAATTTTTCTAACTTACTTTTTTTTTTGTCTAAGACATCAACATGCATTTAGTTTTTATGTTTTTAGGTTTCTCCTGAATGATTGTTCCTCACAACTTCTTAGTGTAAGATAAACCTGGTAATTTTTTAAACTACTGGACAAATATTTGTGGTCTTGAATATCTTCTAGAATATGTCTGTTGCCTTATGAACAATTAGGTTCATGCCATGAATTAGTGAGGTAGAACACAGAGAGCTATAGTTTTTTTATATCATTAAAGTTACTTACTTTCCATTCCACATGACTGATAGTTCTTGATGTTAACTTGATTGTCTGACTGAGGCAAATTCCCAAATTAGTTTATTGAAAAATGTCCACACCCCTCCCCCCGCTTCTCCTACATTGTGTTATTAGGAAGGAAGTCACTACTAATACTCCACACTGAAGGAATGCCTCATGGAAGGAACATTCCATCTCTTGAAGAACAATTCTCTTCATAACATATCTGTAGTTCTGTAGTGGTCCATTATTCAGCTATTTTGTAGATAGCACACATGGATATTTATCTTACTACATTAGCCTTTATCTAGTGCTGTATTTTGTTGATTTTCCTCTTATTCTTTCAGCTCTGGTCACTGAGATGTCTTTCAATTGTTTTCTTTTGACTTTATAGACTTACCATTGTGAAAATTTCAGAAATACTTTCTCATTTTTCTGTTACTATGAGATGGTCAGCTTGTACATTTTCTCCCTCAGTCCTCAAATCAAGCATTTCTCCAGGGAGTCCTTGTTTCTTTTATTGGAGAACGCTATTAAAAGCCAATAACTGGGCATCAGGTGTGTTCCTTGCAGTTTTCTTACATTTTCTTCTAGGTTATATGTGCTGGAAAAGCAAAGAAACATATAAAAATCTACTTAACCATACATATACATGAAAGTACAAAATTTCTATGTGCAATTATCTGCATCAGTGTTAACCTAGGTGTGAGATCATAGGGAAGTTGCTAATTCTTTCTCATTACCTGTGAATAATGCCAGCCCTGTAGATTCTCCTTCAAGGAGGGAAATTATCTTATATACTACTCATTTATATATTTGTTATATTTCAGTCTCAATGGACAGCAGGATCAAATATGAACCTTCACATCCAAATTCATCAAGTATAATATTTGATTACATATAAACTTTGCTGTTATTCTGTCTGACTTCCAAAAATTTACTGAGGATAGCACATTTCCTTCCACTGCTTTAAGGAGGTATTTTACTCATTTAGATTGCAATTAGGTTCTATTTTATGTATTATATTCCATCATGAGACTCTCCTGTCAAAACAATTTTGTTAAAATATGCACACTCTCAGTTTTGTTTAGTGTTGACAGTGAAGTTTTGTCAAATGTATTCCCACTTGAAGTATAATACAAACAACTTCGCTGTCCTAAAATATTGTGTTAAGCTATTCATACAAAATATTTTAACCCCAATCCTACTCATAACCACTTTCCTATTTTATTTGATTAGGTGAGATCTGTTTTTCAATGTTACCAACTTTTCAACAGTGGCTGTGTTGTCCTTATTCTCATGGTAAGGGGGCAATTTTGTCTTAATTGCATATGAGGTAAGTTGTAGGTTTTTCATGTCAACATATTTTTTTAATTTTTGAGACACTTATTGTCTATTCTTACTTTATATTCCTGTTGAGATATTTATGCCAAGAATATATGCTTGGTTTTTTTTTTATCAATTTTCCATAAGCAAAACATAGATTATTTTTTGGTCAGTTTGTGTGCTCACCTTCCTCAATTTATTTTTGAATACTGAACCCACAGTTTTATACATGGAATCACTATTTTAAGTTTATTATTTATTTGATAGATATTGGTAGATCTGGTTTTTCAAAATTCTCTTGACCATATTTCAATTTAGACATGTAGTTTTTTTTTTTCCTTGTGATATTTTAACCTGCTCACATTATGGTTCAAGTTAGGGTTATCTCAACTTTTAGTTTAGAATGAAATGGCATTATCTCATTATTAACTATTTTATAACAGTAACCAGTATAAACATAGGAGGATATATATATATATATATATATATATATATATATATATATATATATATATCGATTGATTGGAGGAGTCTTTAATGGTTGAGAGACACTTGAAGAAATGTTCAACAATCTTAATCATCAGAGAAATGCAACTGAAGATGACTTTGAGATTCCATCTCACACCTGTCAGAATGGCTAAGATCAAAATCTCAAATGACAGCATATACTGGTGAGGTTGTGAAGAAGGTTGCACACCCATCGCTGGTGGGAGTGCAAATTTGCACAGCCACTATGGAAATCAATCTGGCGATATCTTAGAAAACTTGGAATAGACCTACCTCAAGACCCAGCTGTAGGAGTTAGATAAATTAGATTTAGGAAATAATAGGAGTTTCTGATACTGTCTCCTAATTCGGAGCCTGAAGAGCATTATCAGCATGAAGTCAGCAAAAACAGGAAAGACTCAATAGACTGAAAAACAAGTTTGAAGTCAGCAAAAACAGGAAAGACTCAATAGACTGAAAAACAAGTTTGAAGTCAGGAAAACAGGAAAGACTCAATAGACTTGAAACAAAGTATCTGGCCTGACATTGTTTTCAGCTGCTAAGTGGGCGGAGCCCAAATTAAGCTGAAACAGAGTTCCTCCTATCTGAGGACAGTGTGTGGAGCCGAGAAGAGAAGAGGCCCCTGATGCTAGAGAGCTCCAAGAGTCCTGCTGAAAAAAGGGCTGGCCATTGATGGCCAGCTCTCTCCCTGAAGCAGAAAGAAGCCGGTGAGCAAAGAAAGCCTGAACAAGACACCAAAAGGCCAAGGACTGGACCCTGTGGTTCAGCTTTTGCCTGGAGGGGTTTGATCTGTCCGATCAGTGGCCTAGGGGAAACTGTGCCTGGCTTTAAGGACTGAGGCAGAGCAGCTGAGGTCCTGATTCAAAAGAAGTAAGTTGGCCTGCAGAAGGCTGGAGTCTCCCACAGAAAAGAAAGCATGAAGCCTTATTTAAGGTGAGACTGCAATAACCAACTTACCCTGACGAACCTGCATCTGAGAGATCCAGAAAAAGGACTGCTAAGTGTGTTAAAGAATCTACAACAAAGACTGTGTTCCTGATGACTGAGGACCTGCCCCAGAGACTGTATCATTCTAAAAGGTTATGAAAGTAGTTGTTATAATTATCAATAGGTTTAGTGGATAGGTTAAAGGGGTTGTAGGAATTTATAGGATTAATAGTTAAGAAATTGTTGGTGTTTGTTATAAATGAATTTAGTAATAAATAAATAAGTGTTAAATAATAATTTAAAAGTTCGGTTACACCCAGCCATAACACTTCTGAGTATCTCATCAAACTACAAGGACATATCCTTATCTATGTGTATAGCAGCCTTATCTGTAATAGACAGAAACTGGAAACAACCCAGATGTCCCTCAACTGAGGAATGGATTTAAAAAAACGTGGTACATTTGCACAATGGAATACTACTTAGTTATTAGAAATAAGGAAATCATGCAAATTGCAGCCAAATGGATGGAACTAGAAAAGGTCATTCTAACTGAGATAACCCAGACTCAGAAAGATGCACTCAGCATCTACTCACTTATAATTGAATTTTAGCCATATAGTACAGGATAACTATCCTACAACCAACACACCAAAAGGATCAGGAACATCGACTTTGCTACCAATTGATGGGTCAGTTTGCCCCCAGTGCAAGAGGAAGCTCGTAGCCCTCATATGACTATTGAACTGAGAGGGGCTAATATTTAGGGATACTCCACATCAGAGGATTGAGATGGGTGGGAGAGGGAAGAGAGGGTAGGAGGGTAGAACCGGGAGGAGTGGAAAGAGTACACTATGATGGAGATGTAACTTGAAGTAATAAACATTAAAAAAAAAGACTTATGTGTATTTTAATGGTATATTTTTCTGCATGAAAATTTTGGTAGCTTGTCATTTTAAGGAAATTATCACATTTTACTTTAGATAAATGTGAATAAAACATTTTTCCCACATTACACTGCTTTCTCCATGTATTGCTGGTCCTTCGTATTTTGTGTGATTTATACTTCAGTGTTTGTTAATACTTTTTAAATTTCTCTACTATTAGTTTAAACATTTTTGTTTTATTCTCTCTGCGTATGGTTGGCTGTACTGAAGATTTCTTTGTAGACAGGACTGACTTTGGACTCTCAGAAGTCTACCTGCCTCTGTGATAGGAGCGCTGAGATTATGGGTGTGCATTACCATGCCCAATTTATTCTTATTTTTGAAAGAGATAGAATACCAAAAGCATTCATAATATTAATAATTTTAAATGTTATAAAGACATTTGATGGTCAGTTATTGCTATTGAAGGAATCAGTATTACTGATTGAGTAACTCTTAATTTCATTAATCTTCCTTCTGTTGTATCAGGTCTTACTCATTTTCACATCAATGGAAGCATTTCCCATACATTGTACTGTTACAGTCAGATTTCTCATATTACTTTTTGATTTATATCACAGTTATTACCTGTATTATTTTATAGGATCCAATTACTAGAAACATAAAAATAAATATTTCATAAAAATAGACATATATTACAACATGGAAAATAGTAATTATAATTCTTTTAAACTTGTAGTCTGATAATTGTAACTCCTCATCACAGCACATTCTGATTCTTGTAACTTAACTTTATTTTTTAAACCTGTGTTTTTTTTCCCCCAGACTGCTGTTAGTTGAGTCTGATCAAATTTTTTGATGAAATCTGCCTGTGGGCAACATAAACTGATATGAGTAGACATTTACCATAAGATTCTTTATTAGTTGCCAAGGAGTATGGCTGTGTTTCCTATGTTCTGTGTTTTTCAGTTATGAGAGACTCAAATATCTCTAGTATTTTTATAGTTTTCTCTGTGTTTCCATGAGATCTCTAGGAAATGTTTGTCAAATCAAAAGTGTGTCTTGGCAGCTGTTAATCTGAGACTCTGTTGGTTCTGAGGAAAGCAGGAATAAGGCAAAAAAATTCACTTATACATGACTGTTATTAGCATGATTCTGGTTTATGACTTTCAATAGTATCTCTTAAATTTTATTTTCTTTATTATGAGAAAGATGAAGGGAAATGTACTGATACTCATGAAGTACTAGTTTTTACCTATAATAAGTTTAATCAATTAATTAATTATTTATTTCCTAGAGATCAGTAACTGGCCCTGGAGACTACTCCATTAGAATATACAATGATCCGTGGCCTTCTTCCTTGACAAGTGATGCCATAGGAACTTTCCTGCATCTTACCCATAATATTTGACAGCATCTATGGACTATACATTTGATAGTAAGGCTGTATAGCACTGGTAAGTTTTGTTAACTTGACATAGACGTAGACATATCTGAAAAGAGGAGATTTTAGTTCAGAAATTGTGTTCATCTTATTGACATGTAGTCATGACTACAAGATATTTTGTGGATTAATAGTTGATGTGGGAGGTTTTTGCCCACTGTGGCAGGTGACCTTCGAATTTGGAATATATGAAAAATCAAGCTGAGCAAAACATGGGGAAAAAATAGTATGATGCATTTCTACATGGCCTCTGCTTCAGTTCTTGAGTCTTGAGTTCCTTCCTTGAGTTCGTGCCCTGATGTTCCTCAATGCTGCTCTCTGGCCAAAACTGTTGGAACTGGACCTGATCTCCAGGTTCTCCCAGAATGCCTCAGTTTCTATGTGTTACAGGTCAAGTCCCACCCAAGAATCCACTTCCTATATAATTCAGAGATTTTGGGAGATTTCCCTTTCTTTCTTTCCCTCCCTATCTTCCCTTATCTCCCAGTCTCTCCCCCTGTCTCTGTCTCTGTCTCTTTCTTCTTTCTGTCTCTATCTCAACATGTGCACACTGTTTCTCTTTCACTCTCGTATCCAATAAACCTTCCTTTATAAAACTTAATTTAATCTGGATTTGATCATTTTGCCAGCACAGAATCCCTATTTTTTTTAAACAAATATCTGGTCCCGGTGATTCTGGAGAAGGCGTGCCCCACCTAGCATGGCAGGCTCGAGCACACATAGAGACTCTCCCTTGCCAAAGTATGCTACCTGATTCAAGCTTAGACACAGTGAATAATCTGTCCCCAGCTGCTGCTAATCTCCAGGGTCTGAGACCCCTTTGGACCAATTGGCCATGCCATGACTAAACAAAATGGCCATCTTGAACAATGGCAAAGCATTTGTTCCAGAGCAGATTTTTGATAAGAAATGTCTTATCAAAAACCATCCTCCCTAAACTGCCTGGCCCCAGGTTATGAAGCTGGGATTTCTCTTAATATTCCTGAGATTCCCATAAAGACTGAAAAGATGGGTACTTCTGGGTCTAAAATTGATCCCCAGATACCTCAGGGTGTCTGCTGATAAATTCTTATTTTAAAACCAGGGTTTTGGGTAATGCACTCTACAGAGCTTAGCTCTGGCTGCCTTGTGGTCTCATCTCCCTCCTCTCTGTGGGCCTAGATTTACCCTGCTTTAACCTACCTCCCTCTCATCCATGCCACAGTGGTGCCAGCAAAGCAGGTGGTGACAGATCAGTCTGATTCTCTTAAATTTGTGTGCCTAATAATATAAAGTGACCACTAGTAATACACGGCTGGTCTAGTCTCTATCTTGACTGTGGGATGGAGGCGGCAGATTCCTGGTTTCCCAGCAGCCATCTTGAATAATGACAGTCACATGACTGACAACCATTTTTGTTGTGGGAAAGACATATCCTTTTGATGGCATATAGGGCTGTCAGCTCCATTCAATCAATACATTGCTGACAGCCAAATCTACATTTCCTGGAAAGGTACTTTATTTTAATCACTAAAGCTACTAATTACTACGAACTTTTAAGTAAAATTTTAAAAATACAACTTCGTAAGATGCAACGTACTATTTAGAACAGATAACAACAGCAGAAAAAAAAGATTATTTAACACAAATATGCTAGCCCTCAAACTTGTCAAGAGATCAGTAGAATATGGCATTTAAATGTTTAATGGAAAAGCTTACTATGACCAAGGACCCAGCTTCTAGAGGATCTCTAGTGATCCCAAGGCCTCCCAAGGCCTATCCCAGGAAGATATTGGCACAATAATGAAGGACTCCACCTGGATTATTGCATACTAACCATTAGGCAAAACTACCCCAATGACTTGCCCATTGCTTAGGCCTGTCCTATGGACAAACAGGGCACCTGGAAAAGGTAATTGCCCCTTTTTGCCTAGGCAATACATGGTAAGCCTGCCAAACTCCTCTTCCACAGACAGGTCTCTTAGGTTTGCCAGGCCTGACAGCCAAAGACTGATGCTGTTCTAGGACTTGGCCTACTATAAAGCCATTGACACCACAGGAGCCTATCAGGAAGTTCATGTATGTAATGGGTTATCCTCTGTCATAATAAATGATATATAGGCCACTGAGTTATATACATCCTGTGGTAACTTATCTTTCTTAGATTTATGATTGGTCTGACAGTTGGCAGACTAGTTTTCCTTACTAACAGGCTTCATATTAAAGTATAAATAGGTGTAATTGGTATTGTTTTATTTTTTATTTAAAAGAATTTGTGTAGGTGTGATCTGAAAGCTCCTTGTATTTTATTGCCAACTATTGGCCCCAGGATCTGATTGCTGCCCAGATGAGGAAATTGTCACTATGAGGACATTGTCACATATGCCTATCTTTGTTGTGTGAACCTTGCTTTACTTAATGTGGAGTTTGTTGGTTGAAAAAAATGCTGGAGCCTGGATTGGGTAGAAAAAAAGGTAAGCAGGAGAAAGGTAGGTGGGCTTTTGGAGCAGAGAAGAAGCACCAGGGAGAGAAGGAAGAAAATGCCATCGGTTAGAGGGGAGAACATTATTCCTTGTGGTCTGGAACATCGGCTCTGCATGGACAATAGCAGTACAAGAGCTCATAAGTATATATTGGGGTTTTATTTGGGAAATAGAATTATACGATAGCCTAGATGGGCTAATATTGCACAATCCAGGCTAAAGTCTGTTAAAAATCCATCAGTTGTCTCCGTGTGCTTATTCATAAGTCATTGGCTAAGGGATAACTCTACTGACCTAATAATCATAAGTATTAATTACAAATGTTAATATTTAGTACAACAAACTTGTTTTGCAATGACTATTCCCAACAATAACTATTCATGGCTCTGCCAGATGGAAAGAAAAAGTTTTAAATTTTATGCAAGTTCTGAGGGTCTAGGAAAGTATTCTAAAGTGTCTAAAGTGTATCAAGGTCTTAGGATATAAAAACTTAAGTTCAGAGGGTGTAAAAATTATTCAAAGTTGGTAAATGCAAGTTATGAAGGAAAACTAAGGAAGTGTTTCTTTGAAAGTATAAGAAGGTGTCTTAGAGTTTGGAGAGTAAGATGTTTTAAGGTTGGTAAATTCAACTTATTAAGGTTGGAGGATGACAAGAGAGTGATTGAAGGTACATGAAAGGAATGGGGTTGCCTCATATTTTTTCCTAAAGTTTATCTCTTTTTGTAAACTTAAATTCTTGTAAACCTTAGGAAATCCACTGCAATCCACAGGTTAAATGGACTCTGATAAGTACTGTCAGTTAACAGCTTGTTTAACCA
>CAJQZJ010033120.1:4621824-4660197 GCA_907164525.1 Lophiomys imhausi | reverse complement strand
CCAAGACAATGGGCCTAAATGTTTACTGCCTAAACTACTAAATTTTACCTCCTGCCCCTAATATTTATCTGTTCTAGCATATTACCAATCAATTAAAGACTGCAAACTGCTCCAACTGTGGCCTCCATGTCCCTAGCCCCTGATAGTCATGCAGAACCTGAACAGCAAGAAAAACAGGGTGCTCTTTCTGGAGTTGACCAACATTCCAGTTTTTGCCTGCCTCGTACTTGCAATTTTGATGCCCACAATGTCAGCAGGAAGTAGCCAGATGATTCTTTTGCCCATATTCATTTATTATCAATAAAAGGCAGAAATGTTAGGACTGGACCTGATCTCCAGATTCTCTTAGAATGTCTCAGTTTCTACCTGTTACAAGGCATGTCCCATAACCCCCATAAGCCCTTTCCTATATAACCTGAACATTTTTGGGGCTCTCTCTCTCTCTCCCTCTCTCTTTCTCTTACCCTCCCTCTCTCCTACTCTCTCCCTGTATCTCTGTCTCTGTCTTTTTCCTCATTCTCTCTTCATGTACATGCTGTTTCTCTTTCACTCTTATATCCAATAAACTTGCCTTTATATAACTTAATTTGGCCTGGATTGGATCACTTATCCAGCACAGAATCCACCTATATTTTTTAAAGCAGACAGACAAATAAACAGTAACAAGAACAACCCTTCCAAAAAATCTCCAAATGTAACAAAAAAAACCCAACCTTTCCATCCTAAGTTGACTTTGTTAATGGTGTTTATCAAATCAATAGAAAGCAAAGTAGCACCGATGCCAATAAGGAAAGAATCTCTGTCATTTCATGCCTCACTATCTCATCAAGAAACACATCTCTCAGGGTTCACACAAATTTATGGCTCCAGAAATTTCTGATTGAGCTTGGCAGCATCATTTGTGATTTTCTGGACTCACTGTCCTGCAGTTTTGCCTGAAAATTGATTTTATGATAGTTCCTAGAAAATTTAGAGGTTTTACTTGTTCATAATTTTCTTTGTGAATATTGGAGCTAAGTCCACAAGCCTTGAGTCATTGAATTGTTTCAACTGGAAAAACAATGTTGGCCCTGTTATTACACGTGGGTAGCAAGAGAAACTGTGTGTGTGTGTGTGTGTGTGTGTGTGTGTGTGTGTGTAGATATGTGAGTGTGTTTGTGTGTATATGACTTTGTACATGCTTATGTGTGAGAATGTAGCTCACTGTGATCCTGTTTCTAAAGAAATTTTATTTCTAAACATACATTAGCAGAGTAATGTAGTCATAATTCAATTATTAGGCAATCCTTAGCAATTTGGAATTTCAGAATGAAATCTACTGAATATTTTCAAAGTCAACAGTTTAGCATGGTTTGTCTGTTCCAACACCTACCTATTTCTGTAGCTAAATTTACTCTTAGATTGCTCCTATTCTATAAAATACATCCTTGTCACTATCCTCATTTCCAAGTATTTCTCTACTCTTCAAAAACTAGAATTTGTTTCCATTTAATGATACTCTTTTCTTATTTTTTTATTAACTTATTTATTTATTTACTTTACAGCCCTATCACAGTCCCCTCCCTCCTCTCCTACCAGTCTCACCCTCTCACTCTCTTCCTCAATTCCCCTCCCCTACTCTAAGGAGAAGGGGAATCCCTAAGCCACCCCTGCACCTACATCCTCCACCCCGCACATCAGTTTGCATCAGGAATAAGTGTATCCTCTATCATTGAGGCCAAAAAAAGCAGCCCAGCTAGGGGAGTGATCCAACACTGGGCAATGGAGTAAATGCCAGAGACAGCCTCCACTCCAATTGCTAGAAGACCCATATGAAAACAGGGCTGCCAGTCAGCTACATATGTGCAGGCCTAGATCCAGTCCGTACATGCTCTTTAGTTGGTGGTTCAGTCTCTGTAATTACCCATGAGACTAGGTTAGTTGACACTGTTAGTTTTCTTGAGGAGTTCTTGTCCCCTCTGAGTCTCTCTGTCTTTCTAACTCTTCCAAAAGACTCCCAGATCACTGTCTAATGTTTGGCTGTGGGTCTCAGTATCTGTTTGTATCTGCTTCTGGGTAGAGCCTCTCAGAGGACATTTGTGCTAGGCTTCTATCTGCAAGCACAGCAGGGTACCATTATTATTGTAAAGGGTTCTTCTCTCCAGAATGGTGGCTCTCAAGTTGGGCCAGTCACTGGTTGGTCATTCTCTGTTCTATCTTAATCCTTGCACATTTGTAGGCCGGATAAATTTAGAGGCAAATATTTTGTGGATATGATGGTGTCCCTCTGTATTCACTAGAAGTCCTACCTGGCTATAGGAGGTGGCCACTTCAGTGTCTATGTGCCCCGTTGCATGGAAGTCTCAGCAAAGGTCACCCACATATCCTCCCAGGAGCCTACCCCTTCACAGGTCTCTAACTTGTCCCAGAGAAGCTCCCCCATCAGTTTTCCTTCTCTGTTCTAGTCCTCTCACCTCCCATACTCACTCTCCTCACACCTGGTCTCCATGCTTCATTGCCCTCCCTGGCCCATATCACACCCAGTTCCCTCTCTTCACCTACTTGCAATGACTAATTTATTCCCCTTCTGAATGAGATTCTAGCCTATAGATTGGAAAAATATCTTCACCAACCCTACATCTGACAGAGAGTTAATATCCAAAATACATAAAGAACTCAAGAATTTAAACACCAGCAAAACAAATAATCCAATTAAAAAAACAGAGTACAGAGCTATACTAAGAATTTTCAACAGAAGAATAACTAATGTCCAAGAAATACTTAAGACATGTTCAATGTCCTTAAGTCATCAGGGAAATGAAAACTAAAATGACTCAAGGGACAGCACATGCTGGCAAGAATGTGGAAAAGGGGAACCCTCTTCCATTACTTGTGGGAGTGCAAACTTGTACAACAACTTTAGAAATCAATCTGGTGGTTTCTCAGAAAATTGGGAATAGTTCTACCTCAAGACCCAGCTATACCACTTTTGGGCATATACCCCAAAGATGCTTCACCGTTACACAACAATATTGACTCAACTATGTTCATAGAAGCTTTATTCATAATAGTCAAAACCTGAAAACACCCCAGATGTCCCCCACTGAAGATTAGATAAAGAAAATGTGGTACATTTACACAATGGAATACTACTTAGCTATTAAAAACAAGGATATCATGAAATTTTCAGGCAAATGTATGGAACTAGAAAATATCATCCAGAGTGAGGTAAACCAGGCCCCAAAACACAAACATGGTATGTATTCACTTAAAAGTGGATATTAGCAATATATTACAGGATAACCATATTACAATCCATAGGCCAAGAACATAAGTAACAAGGAGGGCTCAAAGATATTCTTTTCTTGAATTTGATTCTGACTTATCAAAATATCACATAACCAAATTTCTCTCTTAAAATAAAGCTTTCAGATTATGTAGAAAGAAATATGGCTAATTAAATTGTTTAACCAGTATTTAGGTTATATTTAATTGATTTGGCAGCTGTTAATTTTTTAACCAGACATTATAAATGAATACACAGAGACACCACGTGGATTTTAACAAGCCTTGGCCTGAATTGTGCAATCCTAGCCCATCTAAGCTAGCTCTTAATTCTATTACCCAAATATGACCCCATATATACATACATCCCCTTGGACTGCCATTCTCGACGATATGCCAATGTTCCTAGCCATGTGTAATGAGGTTCCTTTTTCTAACCCATGGTGTGTGCCTCCTTCCTGCTGCTCCTGGCTGGAATGCCTTCTTTTTCCTGCTGCTCTAATCCCAGGAAGTCCCACCTTTCTCTGTCTTTGCCCAATCTCAGGCCTCAGCATTTTATTTAACCAATCAGTGTCAATGTAAGTAACAGACAACAAGCAGGACTAATTAATTAACATTTAGAATGCTTAACACTACCCCAACAATTCCCTCCTTTTGTCTAAAAAAAGGCTAATTTTTTTTAACTCATAGTGTAAAAACAGTAAGAACAAATATGAAACAATCAAGAAAACCATATATAAAAGTTATGCACATAATGCTTAGCCTATTTGTATCAGGCAAGCTTGAGGAAGAAAAAAAATCATCTATCTATCTTGGTATGTCTAAAGTTGTGAACATAAATAATTTCTAAATATCCTATATTTATAAACCTAAAGATTTTATTTAGATGTGAATATATCCTTTTAAATCCTAAACAACTGAAGTTCAATTGAAATTTTATAACTATTATGCCTTCAACCCCAATAAAGACATAAGAAGGGATAAAGTTATTAGTTGAGTGAGTAGGAAGCATAGAGGAGCAGCTTCCAAAAAGAAATATGACAGTTTGTTGCCTAGACAGTCCCAAATATCTCTTGATATCATTAGAGCATCATCTTCAGCCTTCTGGCCAAGCATTTTTCACAGACTAAATTGTGCAGCGGGAAATAAGGATTTTCCCATTCTATCTCTGCATAATTAGGACATCGACTTACCTGCATTTAAGCTCTGGTCCATCTTTGGACTATATATAGTCTGTTGAGAAAGTAGGGGCATTTTTGCCCAATAGGAATTATCTCTTGATGGGAGATTTCTTTTTGAGGAATTATCTCCTGATGGGAGAATTCTTTTTGAGGAATTAATCTCCTGATGGGAGATTTTTTTTTTGATGCTCATTGTCTTCTTCCAAGTCAAATGGGAGCTCTCAGGAGCTGACTGTCTTAAGTCAAACAATTCTTAAAATAATAAAAAAAAAACTTTCAATGACATTTTCTGTATGCCTCTGAGGGTTTTGAAGACATCTATTATTTTATTTATAAATCTATCTACCTTTGAACAAGCAAACTGTATATTTTTTTCCATTTATTATCTGTTTAAGCTAGTATTTGACATGATCAGGAGCTTGACTGGCCAGTCAATTTGTATTATCCAGACTCCTAAATAGATTGCAATAGCAACCCATAAAAGGATCGGAAGTAAACCTATATTTTTAAATGATTTGTACAGGCACAATACCTTATGCAAGAATTGAAATATACATATTATGTGTCAAAATATAAAATTCTATACTAATGAATCAAACTTAATCTTGTTTTTGTATCAATATACAAAATTCTATACCAATGTATCAAAAGATAACCTTATTTAAAGAATAACAATAATTTTAAGTTTCAGAGCAGATTCAATAATCTATCCTGATATCTTATCATTTCTATATTATATATATATATTTCCCCTCTTTTTCTTTTCAAGTCTTTTCCCACTATATAAGAGAGAAAGAAGGATAGAGAAAAGAAAAAGAGATCTCCAAGTCTAACTTCCTATTCCTTGCTTAACAAGACCATATAACAATTTGTAACCATTACCCCTAAACAACAATTATAACACATCAAATGACCAAAGAATCATCCACCCCACTTTTTGGGAATGGGACATCGCTCTCTTAAAACTTCTTCTGGCTGAATTGGGTCACAGAAAACCTGTTTAGGGGCCCAAATAAAATGAAAAAAAAAATGGTTAAGCAAGTAAATTGTAACATTTGTTGTCCAGTCTCTATGTGCTCAACAATTTGAATGTCCTGAGCAGTTTGTAATTTGAAGCTGGACTTTGGTAGGAAAGTTCAGAGCTTTGTTGAAGACCTGTCTGGAACAGTCTTTGAGGCTGGACCATCTCAGTAAGCTGTTTGAAGTTGTTCTGGATGCAGATTTTGGAGAAAACAGTTCTTGAGGCAGTCTGTCAGGCTGGATCATTTGGGTTACTTCTCTTATCTTCTTTGGACTCCGGTCCTTTTGTTCTGAAAATATATAATTTCTCACAAGTAACATATAGTTCTGCAATTACCAAAATGCCTTGGATGTGCAGGATGAACAAATCAATTAAGGAATATTTTCTGTTCTTTGTTTGAACAGAAGAAAGACATTTGTAAGTCTCCATTTATGCCATATGAAAGGATGGCGTGTAATAGTATTACATATATATGCTATATATAAAATCTATTTTAAGTTGAAAATGCAGCATAAGACTGTATGGAGTTTAAGTATTCTCCTATACAGTTGACATACATGTATTAATTTATTAAAACAGGTATATTCTGTGTTGTTCTGGCTTTTTGTAGATTAGGTTGGCCTCAAACTCAAAAGGAAGCAATCTGTCTCTGTCTTTGTGTCCCATGTTTTGGGATCAAAGTTATGCATTTATATATTTCTTCTTTCCTTTTCTCCTGTCTTTGGAGATTTAATTTCTATGTGGATATAACTATCCTTATTTAGACAGTATTTATATATTTCTTCTTTCCTTTTCTCCTTTCTTTGGAGATATAATTTCTATGTGGATATATCTATCCTTATTGAGACAGGGTTTCTCTTTGTAGCTTGGGCTGTCTTGATATTCTCTGTAGAGCTCTGTAGGTTAGATTGGCCTTGAACACACAAGGAAACTGCTTTAACCTTGTCTCCCAAATTTTGAGATCAAGGTATGAATTTAAATAATTGAATTACCCTTATTAAACAATAACATTAATTAAATCATTTTGTATTAGTTTGAGTTCCAATTCTTCCATGGAAACACCATTATTAAGGAGATTGGTGTAAAATAGCATGATATGCTATTTTTCTTAACTGCTGGCTGTGGGAGGCATGCAGTTTGCAAGTTCTTCCCCAACCTAACTCTGGGTCGTTACATTGGTTAACAGAATATATCTCTTTTTGTTTTGTTTTGTTTTTCTGAGGCAGGATTTCTCTGTGTATCCTTATCCTGGACTCACTTTGCACCAGGCTAGGCTTGAACTCACAGAGATTAGCCTGCTTCTGCCTCCAAAGTTCTGGAATTAAAGGCGTGCACCATCACGCCCATCGATTAACATAACTCTTTTAGGGGCAAAGTGTCTCCCTTAGTGGGAGCCCCACAACTAAGGAGACTGGCTTGTGACCCTTTTCTCTTTACGTACATTTAAGATTATGTGCATTTATCCATTAGATCAGTAAGGATATTATTAAACTAAACATCAAGAAAAAATGTGTCATTTTTAAATTCTAGACTGTCTTTAGTAAGCAGCTTTATCTCCTCAGCAGAGTTCCCACCCTACCTTCATTGTTTACACCAGGCTGGTCTAGAATCCAGAGATCTGCCAGTTTCTTCCTCTAGTGTGATGGGATTAAGGGTATGTGCTAGTACCACCCTGCTCAAATGTTTCACTTAAATCGCAGATTTTAGTAACACTTTAACCTTGAGAGTAACTTTGAACTGCAGTGACATTTAGAAACCTGCCCAAAATCTTCAAAAATCTCTTATGTTTTAGCAAGGCCAAACCAGAAAAATATCCTTTCTACCTCCCAATATAGGAAAATCAAAGACATCTAAACAAAAATCAAGCAAAGAAACAACATTCCAAAAGCTTTGGCATGTCTAACCATGCCGTCCCATCCTGCAATTAAAGCTTTTTTCATTATTACTTGAAATCCAGTTCTGACTGTATTTCATTGGTGGACCCTTCCCAGAAAGTCCTGAGAAGCACCTCATAGCCAGGGTGCTCTTAGCTCCAGCTGCCATCAATTTTACCTTATTTATCAGGAAAGGCTCCCCTCTTTCCTTCATTATCATTGTTGACAATTTAGCATTCCATTTGTAAATTCTTTCCTTTAAGATTCTCCTAGTCTGAACTTTCTCAAAAAGATACACAAAACCACAATTGTTAGGGTAAAAGTCATTTGCATGCTAAGAGGAACAAACTCAATTGGAATCCCAAAGTATTGAGGCATTATGAATTCCTCCATTTTTAATCTAGGCGGTTAATTCTGCTCTCAAGCTCTGTTTAGAAGGCTGCCAGTTTTTTTTTTGTTTTTGTTTTTTTTGTTTTTCGAGACAGGGTTTCTCTGTATAACATCTCTGGCTGTCCTAGACTCACTTTGTAGACCAGGCTGGCCTCGAACTCACAGAGATCCGCCTACCTCTGCCTCCCAAGTGCTGGGATTAAAGGTGTGCGCCACATTAGTAGGTAAGGAGAGCTAAGTTTTCCACCTTTGCTGCAAGGCAACAGCTTTTGTTAAGTTAGCCACACTTTTAAAATGCATTTGGGTTCGGTTCCCCACTCTTTGGCTAGGAAACTGGCTTTCACCCGGGCCTTCTCAGGCTGTAAGCATGGATTCTAATTGCCATAGTTGGGTGCCATATGTAGAAAGAAATATGGCTAATTAAATTGTTTAACCAGTATTTAGGCTATATTTAATTGATTCGGCAGCTGTTAATTTTTTAACCAGACATTATAAATGAATACACAGAGACACCATGTGGATTTTACAAGCCTTGGCCTGAATTGTGCAATCCTAGCCCATCTAAGCTAGCTCTTAATTCTATTACCCAAATATGACCCATATATACATACATCCATTTGGACTGCCATTCTCGACGATATGCTGATGTTCCTGGTCATGTGTAATGAGATTCATTTTTCTAACCCATGGTGTGTGCCTCCTTCCTGCTGCTCCTGGCTGGAATGCCTTCTTCATCCTGCTGCTCTAATCCCAGGAAGTCCCACCTTTCTCTGTCTTTGCCCAGTCTCAGGCCTTGGCATTTTATTTAACCAATCAGAGTCAATGTAAGTAACAGACAACAAGCAGGACTAATTAATTAACATTTAGAATGCTTAACACTACCCCAACAAGATTATCTTTCACAAAAAGTTTTCGTAAGTGTTTGAATAGATTTTTAAATTTGGTGTTTCTTATAAGAAAAAAATTATTTTTTAGTCATGGCTATGTATAAAGTGTCAGAAGCCATCCAAGCAGATGGTTGTAGCATTTCAGTGTGGATTTGATAGCACTATTCTTCTCTACTTCTCAGACTGGTGATTTTTCCATAAAATGTTCCTTGTTAGTTGATTAATAAATGTGGTCTTTATACTGCTGTGTGAATTGACTCTTTCATGGTTTCCATTGCTACTTTAGTTGAATATTATTTCAGTTAAACTCCTCTTGAGGAAGTTTGCATTACCTCTGTTAATTCCCAAATAAATGGTGATAATTTATTGAGAAAGAACCTATGAAATAGGATTTGTCTAGAGTCAAATATTATATAGGAAGTATTCCAGATAATAGCTATAGGTACTCTAAGGGAAAGTGTTTAAGTCTCTACAAATATGGAGTCAGAGGAAGACAAAGAAGTTATAACTTAATCATTAGAACATTTCATTATTTTCTAGATCTTTTTGAATGAATTTTATGATATAATTTACCCAAAGAATTATTAAGAGAAACAAGACTAAATTAAACTAAAAGGTATTTTCTGTTACTACCATTAATCTTGTAAGAAAATTAATATTATTTTAAAGTTTACTTTTTCTTTCTTTCTGTCTATTACTTGCTATTATTATTATTATTGTTATTATTATTATTTTGTAGTACAATTTCAAGCAGCAAACTGACAGAATCAAGATATTTCTATGGAAGTTATGAATTTGCTAAATATATTTTATTTATTGATTGATTTATTTGGGCAATAAGTTAGCAAATAGGTCTTATGAAATGTCATTATGTAAATATTAAATTATGATTACCTAACAGTCTTGATATTTTTCTGCATTAGAAAAGAAATTAGGCAACTACCAGAAAAATGTACTATGTTTAGCCAAATAAATTTCACTCATTTTTTTTAAGGATTTAAAGTCCATTTGTGTGTCACCTACTGTAATCTACAGGATCTCCCCATTTTTTCTTTCCTCACTGATTTGCACATTGTCCTGTGCAAACCTCACACCTGTTTTTAATGTCACCATTCATTTCCAGTTTGCTGTATCCGATCAATCATATGCCATACATTTATTTCTAGTCCTTTCATTTTCTCTATCCCATTGTTGTTGCCATTGCTGTTGTCTTATTAAGTAACAAAATTGTTAGGCTTGGGGAGAAAATATGTAACCATGTTTCCATTCTTACTTGGGCCCCAAATAGGTTTCCTATGTTGCAAATCATCAGGAAGTAATTTTAAGAGAGTGATGTCCCATTTCCAGAAGATGGGGTGAGTGATTTTTTTTTTATTCTCCTCCATTTGGTCATTTGATGGGTTATAGATGTTTGTTGTTATTTAGGAGGATTGGTTACAACTTGTTAAATGGTCTTGTTAAATAGGTTTTGGGGGTTAGATCCAGGGATTTCTCTCTTTTTCTTTTCTCTATTCTTTTTTCTTTCCTATTTAGAGGGGAAAAGACTTGAAAAAAAATGGGATACAGGCATAATATAGGAAGGATAAAGGAAAAGGGTGAGATTATTGAATATGCTCTTATATCTTTGTATATTGATACATTAAGATTATATTTGGCTACATTGGTATTGATCTTTGTATACTGATACAAAATTAAGAGTAACCCTTTTAATGTATTGTACCTAGGTAATGCTTAGAAATGCAATGTGGAATTTTAGCCCATTGATAGCATCTGTCTAAAACTGTTTAGGATAATTAAGGGATACGAACTAATAGTCATTCAAAGTCATTTGGTTATGTACTAGCATAGTTTATCACCGATGTTTTCTAAGTTAACTGGAAATCAAGTTGCTAATAGAAAAGCAACATTTGCTTATCCAAAGATGGAGATAGGTAGATGGTCTTCAAAAACCTCAAGAGATCTGTAGAATTTGGCATTCAAAGATGTTTTCTTAAGATTTTTTTATGTTGACACATGTCAATTCATGATAGCACCCCCATTCTACTCCAAGTAGAGGATGAGCATCAAAGAATCTCCATTTGGAGATGGTAGCATTAGTGGCAAGCTTGTCACTGGGCAAGAAAAATCTCTTGCTTCAACTGTAGACAGAATGTGTCCGAAAAGGACAAAACTTGGGAGTAGGTAAGTTGACAGCCTCACTCTGCCAAGACAGTGTAAGCAAGTCCTTCCTAATTCCTGCTTTACAACTAATGTCTTTCCGAGACACTGGGCTAAGGGGCTGAAGATAGATGCTCTATTGTATGGAGAGAAATTGGGGACTGTGTAGTCAGGCAATTGTCATTTCTTAGTATTAGAAGCTGCTGGCTCTGCACTTCCTGCATAATATGATATGTTTATCCTTCTGGTGGGAGTGCAAGCTTGTACAACCACTATGGAAATCTGTCTGGAAATATCTTAGAAAACTTGTAATAGCTCTACATCAAGACCCAGCCATTTCACTTGTGGGTATAGATCCATATGATTCCTCACAAAACCACAAGGAAGTTTCCTCAGCTATGTTCATAGCAGCCTTTTTGTAATAGTTAGAAATTAGAAACAGCCCAGATGTCCCTCAACCAAGGAATGAATTGAAATACTGTGGTACATCTGCATGATGGAATACTACTCAGCCATTAAAAACAATGAAATCATCCAATTTGCAGCCAAATAGATGAAACTATAGAAGCTCATCCTGAGTGAGCTAACCCAGAATCAGAAGGATGCACATGGTATCTATTCACTTATAATTGGATTTTAGCCATATAGTACAGGATAACTATACTACAACCAATGCACCACAGGGAACATGAACATAGACTTTGTTTTTTGTAAATGAGACACTTTGCCCTTGTAGTGCTGTCTTGTAGACCTTCAGTCTATGATGAGGCTCTTGTCCCTCATATGACTGCTGAACTGGGGCAGGGGACTGTTATGTAGAGACACTCCACTCCAGAGGAGAGGGGTGGAAGGAATAGGGGGTTGAGGGTAGGAGGGCAGGACTGCAAGGGATGGAAAGAGAACACTGTGATGGAGATGTAACCGGAAGTAATAAATACATATTAAGCAGAAATATTGTGCTCAAATCTTTACTTGAATGGGAAATAAAAGCAAAGAAATAAAGTGATATCATTTATGTACAATTAGGATAGTGACACCAAGATACAAATTCTGGGCATCTGCTAGACATGGAGACATGCAGAATTTTGTTTCACAGGCTATGCATAAAACAGAAGATCTATATAACTTCCACCTTGCTAATATTTCAATCAGAATGGAATTTTCTTTCATTTCTTCCTAAAGAACAGTGTTTTCAACAACCTTAGGAAAAAAGGTCCCAATGTCCATTTCCCCCTATTGGAGGCACATGAAACTCTGGTTTAGTCATGGCTAAAGGATTAAGTATGAGAGGATTAAGTGTGCAAGGGTAATATATATATCATATATATATATATGATATATATCTTATTTTTCTTCATCTTTATGTTCTACAAATTGAAAGCTTTTCTTGGCTGTGTCTGGACAACAGAGACAGTTGCTTTGCTCTGGTAATTTGTGGTTAATATACCTAAGGGTGAGCTGTTAACAAAACTCATACATGACTGTCCTGGATTTGTGGATTTTCCTGTAACAACGAAAACCATAAATGGGACTTCTTCTCTTCAGAGTTCTCCACATTACCTCCCATCATTTGAGCATCATCATGTCCTGCCAATTCTAAAATAATTCTGAGTCCCATAGAAAAAAGCTATACACCTGCTGCTGGAGGCTAAAAGGCAAGTGTGGGAAATACAATGTGCAATTGCATTTAGATATGAATATGTAGGATGCTTTTTGATATGCAATAAAGAGAAAGAGTCTCTAAAATTTAAAAAGAACCATTATGTTTGGAACAAATTATGAGATGTAGGAAAATTACATTAAATAAAGATATTATTACAGAAGTTTGGTGAAAAGGAAAATTTATAGTATATACAAATTTAATACTTTTATCCTTGCAAAAAATATCAGAGAGTTTTATAGAATGGAGAAGGTATATGGGAAACATTTTCCAAATGCTTTTAAGCATATGTCCTTTTTGAATGCCTATGCAGAACATCTCAAGCATATTCTGTAGGAGCTCTTCAAAATCACTTCCTCAAACGTGTGTTTACTCCCTTCTTCAATATTCACAAATAAATTTTCTTTATGGTTAAAATAATGTCAGTACTAGTGAGGGTTGCATTACTGTGTGCTATACATGTTCTGAACAATTTAAACGTGTGTGAAAAGGAAATGAGCACATGAGATAGTACCACATTTGTTTGTTAACCTTTTAATTTCCAAATGTGGCTATCTTAATTTCCCTAATTGACTTTCAATAAGCAAAATTTGTCTTCTATATTTTTTCATTTATTTCTCTTTGTTGAATTGTGTGACTTTTTTTTTACTCAAACAAAATCATTGTTTTTGAAAACATACTTAAAATGTAAGAAATGGAAGTATAGTAATGGTTCAGTGGGTTATAACACTTGCCAACAAGCAAAAGACCAAAGTTTGGACTCCAAGTATTAGGTAAAATAGCAGGTTATGTGTGACAATGCATGTTTGTAATCCCTGAAATGGAGGGAAGCAAAAAGAAAAAAAAAAGGAAAGAGATGTAATGCATGCTGGCCTTCAATCAATATGAAAACTTGCAATCTTCAAGTTCAAGGATACACATTATCTCAAGGGAATAATTCAGAGGATCATAGAGACTAATACCTTACATTATCCACTCTTTTCAAATGCACTCACATACACATGAACAGAGAAACCTACACAGACCCACTCCAACACTTCTGCTACACACACACACACACACACACACACACACACACACACACACACATACACTCCTTCACACACACACAATGGAATATGAAACAATAATACATAAATATTGAAAACAAGAAAGAAAACATTCACGAAATGCTATATTTTATTAAGATTTCATTTAATTTAAAGGAAAATAGACATACTTTGACCTTTGACTATTCTATTAAGCCAGTGATATTTTGGTTCAAAGAAATGTGAAAACAAAAATTTTAAATTCTTCTATTTAAAAAAATTTTACTACCAGTTATATTTGACTTAAGTTCTTTGTGTGTGTTTGTAGGTGTGTTTTATTATTCTTATTTTATTGAAAATAGTTTTTTGTACATAATATATCCTGGCTATGGTTTTCCTCTCTCTACTCCTTCCATTTCCTCCTCACATTCCCTCCTATCCAGATCCATTCCCTTTTTATCTCCCATTTGTGTATAAACAGAATTTGAAAGGATAATAATAAAATATAAAAAGATGAAGCAAAAACTAATACATCAAGGTTGAACAAAAAAAAAAAAAAAGCAAGCAGGAAAAAAGCAAAAGAAAGAAAAAGAGTTCAGGAGAAGGCACAAGAGACAAAGACCTACTAATTTGCCCACTCAGGAATTCCATGAGATTACTAAACTGGAAATTATAATATATACACAGAGGACTTGATGCAGACCATGAAGGCACTGTTCATACTGCCTTAGTTTCTGTCATCTCATATTAACTTCAATTATGTTGATTTAGAAGCCCTTGTTTTCTTAGTGTCCTCCATCTACTCTTGATCTTATACACTTTTTGTTTTCTATTCCACAGAGTTCCCTGAAGGGAGAGCTTTGATGGAGACATTCCATTTAGGACTGAGTGTTCCAAGGTTTCCCTACATTTTGTCTGGCTGTAGTTCTCTGTATTTGTTTCCATCTGCTGCAGGAGAACACTTCTCTAATGATAGTTCAGTAAGGCACTGATGTACGACCTATGAATATAACAGAATGTCATTAGAAATAATTTTATTGTTAATGTTTTTATTTTTTAAAATAGTAATTGTTTTTACCCTAAGTCTCTGGGCTACTCTGAGGTTCTTGATCACAGAAGGCCTGTTGGGTATGGGTTCCATTTCATGGAGTGGGCCTTAAGTTAAATCAGATATTGGTTGTTTTCTCACACAAGTCTTGTGCACCATTGTGCTAGTATATCTTGCGGTCATAACAGTATTATATATCAAAGAGTTTATGTTTCAGTTGATATTTGTATTTCTCCTTTTGTCTCTGGTGGAGATGATCATAAAATCTGCTATTGGATTGTTACTCCTATGAGATTCATGCATCCATAGCCCTAGCATATCTTACAGGTTGGGGCAGATTTTAGGTCAAAGGGGTTGTGACTGGCTTGGTGTTTATTTTTCTTTTGTAAGGGTGCAGAGTATATTCCTTACCAAAGACATTAGAATGAGGTGAAGGATAAATGTAGATGCCAGCTTGACTTCTATATGTTCAATGAGTTGTGTAGAAGTCTTCAAAAATGGGGCCTTGGTATCAGTTTGTGGAAAACAACCCAGTCTGGATTGTCTAGGGATTCTCATTGGACCCCTTTGGCTAATAAGTAAATTACATGTAGTCAATATATGTACCTCTTAAAATATGCTTTGAAATGATTCAGTGATATTTTTGTTTCCTTTTTTGACCACTGAAGAGTGCCTGTTATGCCTTGTCTTCTCTCTTCTCTTCCATACCTTCTGCTTCCTCCCCCTCATCTCCCTCTTCCTCTTCCTTCTTTTCTCCCTATCCTTTCCCTTCTCATCCTCCTTCTGTTCCTCCTTCCCCATTTTCTTCCTTCTCCCTCGTTCTCTGTATCTTGGCTCTTCTCTTCTGAGATAAGATCTCACCATATAGCCTAGTCTGGCCAGGAACTCAAAATACTCATGCTTCCATTTCTGTAGCACCTCCATACCAAACATATGCCCCAAACACTATATGGCATTTTTTACTTCACTTTTATCATATTAAATAAGTTTCACATAATTCCCAAACACTCAGAATTTCCTGCCATAGAATAACTGTCTTTGTGTGGCTATCTGAGAAGAATGGACTCTGATCATTGAGGATCATTTGATGGATATATTTTCATACTCACCTGCAACCTGTAAGAAAATGGAGAGTTTCACATTTTTATTTGGGACTTCTATTAAAATATAATAATGAAATAATTTGAACAATAAAATGATAAAAATTATGAGGAATTTCATTTGATGAAAGGCCAATATGTAATTATTTTTTAATGTAAAGCATTATATTTTATTTCATTTTTTTATAAATACTTTATTTTTTTTCTTCAAGTTACATCTCAGTCACAAACCCCTCCCTATTCCCCCTTCCTATCCCACCCTTCCACCATCTTCCCCCCAGAAGTTTCCCCTTTCAGTCCAACAGATGGTTCCTTCTCTTATAACAGTAAGTATTATACAAAACAACAGATATAAATATGCCACATTTATGAGAGTTAAATGGCCCAGTATACCTTCCTAATGTCCAGTTTATACATATTTGGCCCCTGACTTTAACATACTACTATCTAACCATCTCCATGAGTTTAAAGGTCTATATCTGACTCAACATTCATACTAACATGCAACACACTTTTAAGAGTATCTTCTTAGATCTATAACACCCTCTTGATTCCTAAACAACTCAAAATTTAACTATGAGACTCTAGCTGTCTATTCTTCAACCACCTCAGAGACCTGAGAGGGATAAATATATTTGCTTATATAGGAAGTGCAGGGCCTGCAGCTTCCAAGACTAAGAAAGGACATATCAATGACTGCCTGGACAGTTCCCATTTTCTCTCCATACTTTCCTGCATCAGTCTTCAGCCTTTGGGTCCTGTTTCTATGACAGACATTTGTTGTAGAGCAGGGATTATGAAGGACTTACCTACCCTGTCTTGGCAGAGTTAGGCTGTCGACTTCCCTGCTACCAAGTTTTGTCCTTTTTGGACAGCAGTCTGTCTGCAGTTGGTGCAAGGGGTTTTTTCATGCCAAGAGATAGGCTTGCCACTAATTCAACCATCTTACAGTGGAGGTTCTTCAATGCTTATCTTCTACTTGGAGTAGAGTAGGGGGTGCTGTCAGGCGCTGATATGTCTCGATATCAAAAAAAAGAAAGAAAATCTTGATTTAAGATAACATCTTTGAATGCCATATTCTGCAGATCTCTTGGGGTTTTTGAATATGCCCTATCCATCTCTTGTATTTAGATAAGCAAATGTTGCTTGTCTCTTAGCAACTTGATTACTGGGTAGTTTAAAGAATATCTGTGATAGACTGTCATAGTAGCTAACAAAGTGACATGTTTGCATGACTAGGAGTTTGTTTTACTTAACTATCCTAGACCGTTTTAGACGGTTGGTATCAAGAGGCCAGAGCTTCACATTTTATTTTTAAGTATCTCTAGGTATGATACCATTAGGAAGCGTTACCTTTAAATTTGTATCAATATACAAAGATCTATTCAATTGTGGTTAAATATACTCTTAATTATGTATCAATATACAAAGATCAATGCCTATGTAGCCCAATACAATCTTAATATTACGTCCATATACAAGGGTCAATACCATTGTGGCCAACTATAATCTTAATTTTGTATCAATATACAAAGATCAATACTGATGTAATCCAATACAATCTTATTTTTGCACAATAAACAGTGGTCAATACCACTTTAGCCAAATAAACTACTAATTTTGATTCAATATACAAAGGTATAAGGGCATATTCAATAATATGCCCCTTCTTCTTGGACCTTCCTGTGCTAGGTCTATATCTCATTTTTCTCAAGCCTATGCACTCCTACATAGGAGAGGAAGAAGGATACAGAAAAGGAAAAGTAGGAAGTCCCTGGGGCTAACCTCCAAAACCCATTAAACAGGACCATTTATCAGCTTGTAATCTCTTCCAATAAATATCGGAGTTTTCAGTTATCCTTCAAATAATCAAAAAGAAGGGCGGAGAAACACCTTCCCCACCCTCTGGGCATGGGACGTCGCTCTCTTAAAGTGACTTCCTGCTGATTTGGGTGGTAGTAGACCTGTTTGGGGCTCGAACTCAAATGGAAAAAACGGTTAAAAATGTTAGTACACTCCTTTTACGTTCAGTCCTTCTGTTCTCAGCTGTTTAGATGACCTAAGGGGTTTGTAGGGAGAAGCTGATCTTGCAGGCTTCACTGAGGTCCTGCCAGGGCATTGTGTAGAGCTGAACGTTCCCAGCGACATTGGATTGCCTTGGTGGTTGCAGGCCCCCGATGGAGACAGCTATTGAGGAAGTCTGCCAGGCAGAATCAACTGGGTCACTCGTCCTCCTTGGTGCCTGATTCTGCTCTCTGCTGAGGTTTCCGCTGTCCAGCAGTCCCCGGGCTCCCCTAATGGATGCTTCGATTCTCCTGGAAAGATAAGAACAGAGACCTGCCCCAATCCCAACCCTGGAACAATTGCCCTCTCTTTTTTTGGGGGGGGGGTTGGCAGGGCTAGGCAGTACTTCTCCTGAAGCAAATTTGGCCTTCTGACAACATACAAAGCGTTGTCTTTCAATCCTGGTTAAAGAAGAAATCATTCTGTCACCTTGGAGCTAAACCAGCTCTGGTGTATATATTTTGAGATCCCAAAGGACTATCTGCCTGCATCGAGAAGTCCTTTTGTAAGCAGCCTCCAAACCTAGGTCCCTCCAAATTCCATGTGTGTGTCTCTGAACTCTAATTATTGGGATCAGAGACCTGTGTTTCCCATCTGAAGGGATCAAAGATGTGTTCCACCATTCCTGGATCGAAGTCTTTCTCTATTTAGAGTTTGCCCAGCATCAGGCTGACCGTGAGATCCGGGATCTGCCCGTTTCTGTCTCCAGTGTGCTGGGAGCTGGGACCAAGGGTGTACTCTTCTTGAATGGTGGGACCAAGAGTATGCACCCTCACCTTCCCGCTCTGTATGACTCCAGAATACATAAGACCACCAACTCTACGGTGCTTCCCCCGTCTCCGCTGAAGTCAAAGGCATGGGCCAATACCACAATTCTCTTGAATTTTACCTTAGCTCCACGTCTTCTCTACACCTGGAGGTCTGCAAAATCAGGCCTAATGGCTGTATCCTCTATTCCATTCACAGTGTTTCAGCCCTGCAACCTGCCTTTTTTTTTTTTTTTAGTTAATAAATTTATTTGTTTATTGCTTCAGGTTACATCCTTATCATATTGTCCTCTTTTCCCACTTCCCAGCCCCACCCTCCCATGCTCTACCCCCTGACCCTTCCGTCTTGTTCCTCTGGGGTGGAGTGTCCCTGCCTAACAGTCTCTCACCACAGATCAGGAGTCATATGAGGGCCAAGAGCCTCTTCATTCACCGGGGGTCTACGAGGCAGTACTGCCAGTGAAAGGTGTCTCCTTGCTACTGGGGGAATACTAAAAAAAAGACCAACAAACACACAAACCCACAAAAACAAAGAATATCCACAAAAAAAGAGAGGAAAAAGAGAAGGGAAAAGGAAAAAGAAAACAGAAAAAAGAAGGAAAAAGAAAAAGATAAAAAAAATTATGTCCATGTTCCTTTTGGTGTGTTAGTTGTAGTACAGATATCCTATACAATATAGTTAAAATCCTATTATAAGTGAATATGTGCTATGTGCATCCTTCTGAGACTGGGTTAGCTCACTCAGGATAAACTCCTCTAGATCCATCCATTTGGTTGCAAATTGCATGATTTCATTGTTTCTGATAGCTGAGTAATATTCCACTGTATAGATGTACCACAATTTTTTAATCCATTCTTCAGTTGAAGGACATCTGGGTTGTTTCCAATTTCTAGCTATTACAAATAAGGCTGCTATGAACATAGATGAGGAGACTTCCCTATGTCTCTGTGAGAGGTCCTTTGGGTGTATACCCAGAAGTGGTATGGCTGGGTCCTGAGGCAAGGTTATTCCTAGATTTCTAAGATATCGCCAGACAGACCTCCATAGTGGTTGCACAAGCCTGCACTCCCACCAGCAGTGTAGTAGGGTTCCCCTTTCTCCACACCCTCACCAGCATGCGCTATCATTTGAGCTCTTTATCTTAGCCATTCTAACAGGTGTTAGGTGGAATCTCAGGGTCGTCTTGAGTTGCATTTCTCTGATGATTAAGGATGTTGAACATTTCTTCAGGTGTCTCTCAGCCCTTAGGGATTCCTCCTTTGTGAATTCTCTATTTAGCTCCATCTCCCATTTTTTGATTGGATTCTTTGGTTTCTTGGCATTTAGTTTCTTGAGTTCTTTGTAGATTTTAGATAATAGCCCTCTATCAGATGTGGGGTTGGTGAAGATTTTCTCCCAGTCTGTTGGTTGCCGTTTTGTTCGAATGACAGTGTCCTTTGCCTTACAGAAGCTTTTCAGTTTCATTAGGTCCCATTTATTGATTGTTGATCTCAGGTCCTGAGCTGTTGGTGTTCTGTTCAGGAAGTTGTCAAATGTGCCAATGAGTTCGAGGGTTTCTCCTACTTTTTCTTCTAGTGTCTTTAGTGTGGCCGGCCTTATGTTAAGGTCTTTGATCCACTCGGAATTAAGTTTTGTACAAGGTGATAGGTATGGGTCTAATTTCATTCTTTTGCAAGTGGACATCCAGTTGGACCCATTTGTTGAAGATGCTGTCCTTCTTCCATTGTGCGGTTTTGGCTTCTTTGTCAAAGATTAGTTGGCCATAGGTGTGTGGGTCCATGTTTGGGTCTTCAATTCTATTCCATTGATCCACTGGTCTGTTTCTATACCAGTACCATGCTGTTTTTATTACTGTTGTTCTGTAGTAAAGCTTGAAATCTGGGATGGTGATACCTCCAGATGTTTTTTCATTGTACAGGATTGATTTAGCTACTCTGGGCTTTTTGTTGTTCCATATGAAGTTGAGAATAGCTTTTTCCAGGTCTATAAAGAATTGTGTTGGTATTTTGATAGGAATTGCATTAAATCTACATATTGCTTTTTGTAGGATAGCCATTTTTATTATGTTGATCTTACCTATCCATTAGCATGGGAGATCTTTCCATCTTCTAAAGGCCTCTTCCATTTCTTTCTTCAGGGGCTTGAAGTTCTTGTTATATAGGTCCTTTACATGCTTGGTTAGGATTACTCCCAGGAATTTTATGTTGTTTGTGGCTATTGTGAAGGGGGTTGTTTCCCTTATTTCTTTCTCAGTATATTTGTTTGTTGTATAAAGAAGGGCTTCTGATTTTTTTGAGTTAATTTTGTATCCAGCAACCTTGCTGAAGTTGTTTATCAGCTGTAAGAGTTCTTTGGTGGAGTTTTTGGGGTCGCTTATGTATACTAACATATCATCTGCGAATAGGGATAATTTGACTTCTTCATTTCCAATTTTTATCCCTTTGATCTCCTTTAGTTGTCTTATTGTTCTAACAAGGACTTCAAGTACTATATTGAAGAGATATGGTGAAAGTGGACATCCTTGTCTTGTCCCTGAGTTTAGAGGAAATGCTTCAAGCTTCTCTCCATTTAATTTGATGTTGGCTACTGGCTTGCTGTACATTGCCTTTATTATTTCTAGGTATGGTCCTTGTATGCCCGTTCTCTCCAGAACTTTTAGCATGAAGGGGTGTTGGATTTTGTCAAATGCTTTTTCTGCATTTTTGACATTTCTAGCGAGATTATCATGTGGTTTTTTTCTTTCATCTTGTTTATGTGGTGAATTACATTGATAGACTTTCGTATATTGAACCATCCCTGCATTCCAGGAATGAAGCCTACTTGATCATGGTGTATGATACTTTTGATGTGTTCTTGAATTCGGTTTGCTAGTATTTTATTAAGTATTTTTGCATCTATGTTCATGAGGGAGATTGGTCTGAAGTTCTCTTTGTTTGTTGGGTCTTTGTGTGGTTTAGGAATCAGAATGACAGTGGCCTCATAGAATGAGTTTGGCAGTGATCTTTCTGTTTCTATGTGGTGGAAGAGTTTGAAAAGTAATGGTGTTAGTTCCTCTTTGAAGGTCCGGTAGAATTCCGTGCTAAAGCCATCTGGCCCTGGGCTTTTTTTGGTTGGGAGATTATTAATGACTGTTTCTATTTCCTTGGGTGTTATTGGGCTGTTTAAGCTGTTAATCTGATTTTGATTTAGTTTTGGTAGGTGGAATTTATCGAGGAAATTGTCCATTTCGCTTAGGTTTTCAAATTTAGTGGAATATAGATTTTTAAAGTAATGCCCGAATATTTTCTGGATCTCCTCAATGTCTGTTGTTATTTCTCCCTTTTCATTTCTGATTTTGTTGATTTGTGTTCTTTCCCTTTGCCTTTTAGTTAATTTGGCTAGGGGTCTTTCTATTTTGTTGATTTTCTCAAAGAACCAACTCTTGGTTTCATTGATTCTTTGTATAGTTCTTTTTGATTCTAAGTTGTTGATTTCAGCTCTAAGTTTGATGATTTCCTGCCTTCTGCTCTTCTTGGGAGTGTTTGTTTCTTTTTTTTCCAATTCACCCAGCTTAGCTGTTAGTTCACTAATATGAGCTGTCACAATTTTCTTTTTGAAAGCACTTAGTGCTATGAACTTTCCTTGTAGCACATCTTTCAATGTATCCCTTAGGTTTGGGTATGTTTTGTCTTCATTGTTGTTGGATTTTAAGAAGTCTTTCATTTCCTTCTTTATTTCTTCCCTGACCCAGTGGTCATCCAGTAAGGAGCTGTTCAATTTCCATGTGTGTGTAGGCTTTCTGTTGATTCTTTTGCTGTTGAAGACCAGCTTTATTCCGTGGTTGTCTGATAAGATACAAGGTGTTATTTCAATTTTCTTGTATCTATTGAGTCTATCCTTGTGACCAATTATGTGGTCTATTTTGGAGAAGGTTCCGTGGGGTGCTGAGAAAAAGGTGTATTCCTTTGTGTTTGGGTGAAACGTTCTGTAGATATCTGTTAGGTCCATTTGTTTCATGATCTCTGTTAGACTCAATATTTCTCTGTTTGTCTTCTGTCTTGATGATCTGTCCTTTGTTGTGAGTGGGGTGTTGAAGTCTCCCACTACTAATGTGTTGTGATCGACGTGCGCTTTAAGTTTTAGAAGTGTTTCTTTTACGAAAGTAGGTACCTTTGTATTTGGGGCATAGATGTTCAGTATTGAGATTTCCTCTTGATGAATATTCCCTTTGATGAGTATATAGTGCCCTTCTTTGTCTTTCTTCATTAACTTCAGTTGGAAGTCTGTTTTGTTTGATATTAGGATGGCTACTCCAGCTTGCTTCCTGGGTCCATTTGCTTGGAAAACCTTTTCCCAGCCCTTTACTCTGAGGCAGTGTCTATCTTTCGTAGTTAGATGTGTCTCTTGTATACAGCATAAGGAAGGGTCTTGCTTGCGGATCCACTCTGTAAACCTATGTCTTTTCATTGGGGAGTTGAGTCCATTGATGTTGATGGATATTAGTGACCTGGGGTTGTTATTTCCCATTAGCTTGGTATAGGTGGTGGTCCTGTGCCTCTTTTGGTTTAGTTGCTGAGGGGTTTTCTATTCCCTTTGTTTTCTTGGGTGGAGTTTTCTTCTCTGGGTTGGGATTTTCCTTCTAGGATTTTCTGTAGGGCTGGGTTTGTGGGTAGATATTGTTTAAATTTGATTTTGTCATGGAATATCTTGTTTTCTCCATCTATGTTGATAGAGAGTTTTGCTGGGTAAAGTAGTCTGGCTGGGCACCTATGATCTCTCAGGACTTGTAGTATATCTGACCAGGCCCTTCTAGCTTTTAACGTTTCTGGGGAGAAGTCAGGTGTAATTCTGATGAGTGTGCCATTGTATGTGACTTGACCTTTTTCTCTTACAGCTTTTAATATTCTTTCTTTGTTCTGTACATTTGGAGTTTCAATTATTATGTGACGAGAGAAGTTTCTTTTCTGGTCTAATCTGTTTGGTGTTCTGTAAGCCTCTTGGAATTTTATTGGCATCTCTTTTTTCAGGTTTGGGAAGTTTTCCTCTATGATTTTGTTGAAGATATTTCCTGGACCTTGGAGTCTGGAGTCCTCTCTTTCCTCTATACCTATAATTCTTAGGTTCCGTCTTTTCATTGAATCCTTGATTTCTTGGATGTTGTGGGTGAGAGATTTTTTAGCCTTCTCATTTTCTTTGGATGTTGTACTGATTTCTTCCACTGAATCTTCCATGCCTGAGATCCTGTCTTCCATCTCTTGCATCCTATTTTTGATACTCACATCCGTAGTTCCTGTTCTCTTCCCTTGGTTCTCCACTTCCTCTTTTAACTCTGACTGTGTTTTCTTTATTGTTTCTATTTCTATTTTCATGTCTTGTATGGTTTTGTTCGTTTTGTACATTTCCTTCTCCAGCTTGCTTGTTTTTGTATGAAAATCTTTCATGGCTTTTTCCTTTTCCTGTTCAAGCTCTGTCACCTTGGCTTGGAGCTCTTTAGTGGTGTTGTTTCTTGTTTTGATTTGTAGAATTGTGGCTTCTTTGAATTCCTTCATAGATTTAAGTTCTTCTTGCAGGGACTCTATCACTTTCCATAATGCAGAATTGTCAATGTTTTCATGTGTTTCTGTTGGTGTGTGGCCATCCGAATTGGAGCTAGGATGATTCTGCTTTGTTGGAGTCATAATTCGTTGATTTCTATTTTTTTTTTTGACCTTTCGCCATTGGATGTGTTTAGCTGTCTGTTTTCTGTGCTTGGAACCACAGTGGATGATTTGGTTTAGGGGATGAGTTACTTGGCTATCTGTCGTTGCTTACAGGGGGATTTCAAGGTCACTGTGGTTTTAATCGCCTGAGGCACTGTGAGCTGGTGCAGCCTATTCCCAGGTTGTGAGTAATGGACCAGGATTGTTTCACTGCTCCCAGTTCAGAGTTCCCTATGTTGCACTCTGATTTATCAGCCTGTAATGGTTCTGATGGTATGGGCCTGTTTGCCCAGGCACAGATTCTGTGGGCTTTGTTTGTCATCACGGAGGCTGACAGGGTCTGGCTCCACACCTGATATGTCTGGATTTTCCAGGATACAGCTATGGACCCGATTTCTGGTTTCTCTCTAGGCTTCTCGCCACAGAGCTGGACTCTGTGCCTGATTCCCTTCCTGTCTGCGCCGCCATGGGTCCCGTGGGTACCCCAAGCCCTGGATCCTCCGGCTGCCTGAGTGGACCTCTCGTCCCAGCAGCTCAGCCGTGGGTGCACGGATCCCTGGCCCCGCCCACGCCTGTCTCTCTCCCCAGATGACCTGCCGTGGGTTCGCAGGGATTTGGCCCTGCCAGCCATGCTCCTTCCCCAGCTGCGCTACCGTGAGTGTGCGGGATTCAGTCCCTCCCTCCCACCTTTGTGTTCCCAGCTTCCTGTGCTCTCTCGGAACCTCCTGCCCTCTGCTTCACGAGCGGCTGCGGACCACCCGCTGAGCCCCCTGTTTGTTCCTTGCTAAGCCTTCCACTATCTCGCAAAGTTTTCTAAGTGGGTATAAGTTCAACCTGATGTGTGGGGAGCCCAATAGGCCAGCGATCTATGGCCAAGTGGACCCTGATTCTGCCTGCTGTAAGTTGGGATCGATCTTACCAGGTGCCTCTCCAAATGGGAGTTCCCGAATCCCGGGTTTAGTGGCCTCCGTGTCTGTGAGAGATGGGGAGAGCCTTGCCCTGGGACTTTTAACAGTCCCTTGGGAGCTGTGAGTGTTCCGGGGGGGGGGTCTAGCCCCTCCGGTTTTTGCACAGTGCCCAATAACTCTGTGTTTTTTTATGGCTCTTTTTCCCCGCGTTCAAAATGCGTCAGTGTAGGTCACCACCGTCTTCCTTCCCCCCGCCAATATGTAATTATGATGCAGTAATATTTTCTTGAAACATGAAGGCATTCCAGACAGAAAATTGAATATCACATTTCTAGGAGAGATATCTCAGATTTTAATAAGAAAATTAAGATTTTCTCTTTGTTTTGAGAAGGAGAGGGGTGAATTTATTTTCATGAATGTCTTAATAAATAATATATACTAGTAATAAAGTCTTCAAAATGTCTTCAAAATGTATAACACAAGACACAATGCTACTCCACTGTGATGGTTCGTGTAGTCAACTTGACCTGACATAGAAACCCCTTGAATACAATCCTTGAGGAAAACCAGAAAGGGCTTGTCTACATTCCTAACTTGCCTGTGAGAGGTTACATTGGTTGGGTCAACTGAGGTGGCTAACACTGTTTTCTAGGTTTGGGTTTAGACTTATAAAAAGGAGAGTGGAAGTTCATCAGAAGCATTCATTGCTATCTTCTTCCTCTTTTCTGATTATGCAAAGTATATGACCAGCTACTTCAGTCTCCTGATGTTTTAACATCCTTATATTGATGTCCTAAATCCTTCAGTTATGAACTAAAATAAAGTCTTTCTCCTCTGACATGTTTTGTCAGGATATTTTGTCACAGCAACAGGAAAGTAAACTAAGAAAGATGCATCACCTCTTTGGATCAGTCTCCTCCAATCTCTCTCCAGAGTGTGATATCATTAGTGTGCATTGCCACGTAAACTTTTTTTCTTTTTCTTTATGTTTCTCCAATGCAATATCCATCCTGACCATAGTCTTACTTTTTACCTCTTTTTCCCTTCAGAAAAATGTCAGCCTCTCAAGGATATCGACTTAATGTATAACAATATGCAATAACTAGGCACAAACATTCTTATCACGTGCCTACAAGGCAATCCAGAACATGAGTCCCACAAGAAGACAAAAGAGTCAACATTTCCCTTATAAATGACTAACTTCTCTTTAAGCTGATTTACTGACTTTAATATTCTACCTGGATCAAAATAAAATGTCCAATGAATGCACGTTGGACCACTGATACTGGTCCTTAAAAGATAGTACATATTCCTTGCACTCTGGATGATCACATTTCACATTGATTTTTCCCTAACTGAGACATAACTTGTAATGTGTTATTTCATGTCAAGCCTTGAAGGTTTTTGATTACTACCATACACAATTGTGAAGCCCAGATATATTTTAACAGTCCGATGCCTTTCTGTCTGAGCACAATGGTACAGCATGTATGCTGCCATTTCATATGGAAGATTGCCAGCTTTGTCAAGGACTCACACCCCAAGATGCATGGTGATAGGGAATAATAAGACAGTATTGCTGTATTGCTATACCTCTTTAGAAAAAAGACTATTAGAACCACACAGGTGCACACCACACACACACACACACACACACACACACACACACACACACACACACAAATCAGGTATTCTTAAAGGTTTGTGCATCACATATCAAAAATGTTAAATCTATGTTAGGGGAAAATAGTTTAAAAATCAACAAAAATCATTAATTTTATTGAATGCTGATGTTTCATTTTTTTCCTTATAAAAAGGATCAATTGGTATTTACTTCATTTACTTAGACAGTGGATATTACTATTGTAATAAGAAGGTATTTGCTGGGATGATTGGGTTCTGCTGAGTAAATGGTTGGGAGACTTGTCACCACACAGTGTAACATGAGTTGGCATTTGCTGTTCGTATCAGGCGGAAACCCTGCATATCTCCATGCATCTCAGTTGCCATACATGTCATTTACCCTGCACCTTGCTTATTCTTGTTCCACCAACCACATTTAATTACTCGCTCTATCTTCAACCTCATGAAACACATTATTCAGTAGGTTTCGGTCTATTGTTCCTTGGTGTCATGTTTCTGTGTTTATCTCTATGTTTTTTCATTATGCTCTTTGTGAGGCAGGTTCTGATGTAGCTGGCTTCCAGTTAATTCTGTGGCTGGGAACATTCTTGAACTCTGCATTTTTCTGGCTCCAGCTCTTCAGTTCTGGGAATGCAGGTCAGTGCCAACATGTCTTCCTCCAATTTTTTTCATTTATTTTTATAAGAACCAAGAATTCCTCCTGACTCATATCCCTCACTGTTAGTGATATAATTTGTTTGGAAATTAAAGTTATTGTTACATCTTATTGCAGCATATACTTTTGGCATGTTACTCAAATGGTACTCATATGATATATTAAACAAGAAACAAATGAAAGCATACATATAAACTGAAAATAAGATAAAATATTTCACTATGATAGTGAGGAAAATCTTGTATTAAGAGCTATTTGTCCAAACAAGTTTATATGATTTTGACACTAACTCAGTGATGTTTTGAAATTACTTTTTTATTAAGTTTATTTATTACTTCAAGTTATGTCTTCATCACAGCCCCCTTCCTCCACCCTTCTCAATCCCACCCTCCCACAATCTACCCCGCTCCCAACTATCCTACTCCCCCAGTGTAAGATGCCCCCACTTCTCAGCCCCTTTGGTTCATGAGGCATATGAGAGATAAGAGCTTCTTCTTGCACTGGGGGCCTACACTAGGGCAAAGTGCCCCACTATCAGGTAACAAAGTCCATGTTCCTGTTCTTTTCCATCTAGTTGTATGATAGTTATACTGTACTAAATGGCTAAAATCCAGTTATAAGTGAATACATGCCATATGCATCTTTCTGAATCTAAGTTAGCTCACTCAGGATGAACTTTTCTAGTTCCATCCATATAGCTGCAATTTGCAGGATTTCTTTGTTCCTGATAACTGAGTAGTATTACATTGTGTAAATGTACCAGAGTTATTTATTTTATCCATTCTTCAGTTGAGGGACATCTGGGTTGCTTCCAGTTTCTAGCTATTACAAATAAAGCTGCTATGAAAATAGTTGGGGAGATGTTTTCTGATTTGGTCAGGAATCTTCTGGATGTATGCCCAGGAGTGATATGGCTGGGTCTTGAGGTGGAGCTACTCCAAATTATCTAAGATATCTCCAGACTGATTTCCATAGTGGTTGTAGAAGTTTGCATTCCCACCAGCAATGGAGGTGTGTTCCCCTTTCTCCACAACTTCGTCAGCCTGTGCTGCCATTTGAGGTTTTGATCTTAGCCATTCTGACAGGTATGAGACGGAATCTCAGAGTTATCTTGAGTTACATTGCTCTGATGATTAAGGATGTTGAGGATTTCTTCATGTATCTCTTGGCCATTAGAGATTCCTCTTTTGTGAGTTCTCGGTTTAGCTCTGTTCTCCATTTTTTGATTGGATTATTTGGTTTCTTGGTGATTAATTTCTTGAATTCTTTATAAATTTTGTATATTAGCCCTCTCTCAGATGTTCTGTTCAGGAAGTTATCACCTGTGCCAATGAGTTTGAGGCTTTTCCCTACTTTCTTTACACATTCATGGAAACTGAGCAATTCTCTACTCAATGACCACTGGGTCTGGGAAAAAATAAAGAAGGAACTCAAAGACCTTTTAAAATCCAATAAAAATGAAGGCACAACATATCCAAACCAATGGGACACAATGAAAACAGTGATACGAGGAGAGTTCATAACACTAACTGCTTTCAAAAAGAAATTGCTGACAGCTCAAATCAGCAACTTAACAGCAGAACTGGAAGCACTAGAAAAAAATAAAGAAGCAAATACTCACAAGAGGAGCAGATGGCAGGAAATCATCAAACTCAGGGCTGAAATCAACAACTTAGAAACAAAAAGAACAACACAAGGAATGGAGGAAAGCAAGAGTTTGTTCTTTGAGAAAATCAACAAAATAGACAAACTCTTAGCCAAACTAACTAAAAAAAAAAAATAGAGGGAAAATACCCAAAATTAGAAATGAAAAGAGAGAAATTATTTTTTAATATTAGTTTTTCACCTTTAAGTCTACTTTTCCTAAATTAATTTTTAATGATTTTCTTTTGTAGTAGTCTAGAAAATAGTCATATAATAGCTTGCAGGGATATTACCTTCTTATAATATCTGTTTTGTTTATTCATTTGATTTAAAATTCAGAATCAGAGTTTATTTCACTACTTTTGCTTGGCAATGTTCATATTCTTAAGGAATTAGTCATATTTTAAGAGCATTAAAATATCAAAAATAAATCCCAAGCAAAGGAAAATAATCATTTTTTTTTTACAAATTCCATTTTATAGAATCCTCTATCCTCACCATCTTATTTCTCCTCTTTCTTTTATAAATAACGTTTGCTACTCACAGTCTATGGTCAGATGGGAAATCACTTGGTTCCATTGTATATTGTTTTTCTGTATTTGAAGAGTGTTAGTTTTGTTTTAAAAAGCTTATTGAAAGAGATTTTCATTAAGAGAAACACTAAAATAATTTATATGAACAAATGATAAAGAGAACAGAGAGAAATTTGATTTATATGATTTTATGTATAATGTTGTTAATGAGAAGTAAATGAGCAGAGAAACATGTTTTCCTTTAAAATATTTAGATTAAAGAAACAGAACATGATTGTATCTGCCAGATAGTTAAGAATAGGAAAAAATCCAGAGATGACAGTGTTACAATATTACACCTACATAAAATAATATAGCTGGACACAATGCATAGTTGGTATAGTTAGCAGAACTCATGCCAATGATTGAGTAAGAAATATTTGATAGGTCTTGATTGCTTCTCCTATATGTGAACAACACAATTTTCAAAATTCAGCAATGCAATGGTCAATAGATTTGATGATGGTGACTACTTCAGTGAACTTATCCATACCTGCACTTAACTTTGTACTTCAGATGTGCAGTTGTGTGCAAATTATATCTCGATAGCGAACCTTCTGTATTTTATTCAATGTAGGAGAATATTTAAAGCAAGCAAATTTAAACCTCTGAAACTGCCAGAAGGATGACAATGCCACAAGAATATTATTAGGGGAGATAAAGGAGTATCCTATGCCATGACTTTTAAACTACATGAGAAATGGTTCAATATTATTTGAAAGCAGATGAGGATATTTCAAAGATATGAGAAGAAATATCCAGAACATCCTGCAAACATAATAAAGTTAAGCCTATAATGGAGGGGGGAAAGTAAAAGAAATCAATTTATTTAAATGTAGACAAAGTGTCATTCCATAAATAGAAAAAATATCTTAACAGTTTGAACAAAGTCTTTATACTTTGAGTAATGTGATAATTGGAAGTAAAAGACAAAACTTAGAGTTTCAGTCAAGTATATACTTTCACAAAGAATTCTATATTAAATATTAAATAAAAAGGAGGAAAATAAACAGGTTGAAAATGATGTGTCTATAAAACTAACATTTCATGCATAAAAAATAAACTAGAAAAATTACCTTGATCCAAAAATTCATTAGTTGCAAAATTGGTAAAGGGCAAATAAAATTAGCTAAGGCTATTATATCAATGTTAATTTCCTCCTTTCAAGAATTAAGCTGTGATTATGTAATATATTATCATTAGAGACTGAATAAAAAGGATAGGGAAATCTATATCCCAATTTGCAAATGCTTATAAGCCTAGAACCAATTTTAAAATAAAAAACATTAAAGAAAATTGACATCTAAAAACACATATTCTTAGACCTATCAAGAATACCTGAAACAGAATATTTTATTTATAAACACTTATATTTATTAATAATTAACAAACATCTATTAAATACTTAAACTCTATAACCTAAAACCTGTAATCTATAATCTGTAATCTATCTAAGAAAACCCTAATACCTAAGAACACTCTAATACCTATCTAAAAACACTTAACTAACAGTATTTTAACGTTCTTAAAATGATATTAATATTCTTAGTGTAGGTTCATGCTTGATGACTTGGATAGTCCCAGAAGTTATTTTCTTTTTATTTTTTGTTTTTAACCTTTAAAGACCATTTTATTATTAGTTTAGGGAAAAACAACAGAGCAGGCAACTATAAATGTTGGCCACTGCCTTGAGGAAGGAAATAGAAAAGAGAAAAAGAGAAAGCTATGTCCATTTGTAAGTAGCCATAGGACTAAAGGGGAGGAGATTCAGAGAAAGCATAAAATGCCAAGGAAATATACTTAGGCCTTGGCTGGCATCTGATGGAAAGAGACAGAAAAGAAGACAGAGGGAGTTAGGCTACAGAAAAGCAGAAAAGGGGTTATTAACCTGAAATTTTCTCCTCTTTCCCCTTCTATTTAAAACTATAGCAAATCAATATTCTCTATTTAATATGTAAATTGTATTGCTATCCAGAAAGTATGGCTACAAAATGCAGACAGACTTAACAGAGTTACAGGGCGGTGGATCTGTACCTGACTAAATGGAGGGTGGGGATTCTGAGAAGGAAAAGCATATTACCTCATTAAGGGAATACTTATTCCTTATTCCTCCCATCTGCTTAGAAGTCTGCTTGCCTTCAGGGTGGCCTCTTGGCCAGGTTATTGACAGGCCCTTGGGGATTAACTGTTTAGTCTGGAACTTAATATATCAGCCATGCTGGCCTCAAACTGAGAGGTTCCTCTTCACTCTGTGCCCAGAGCGCTGGGATTAAAGGATGTGCAGCAGCCTGGATTAACTCTCAAATGAGGAAATATCAGTTTTTGATATTCTAATCTTTGGAGTAGATCAGAACATCACAGTCTGAACCAGCAGTACATTCCTTTAGAAAGGGGTCCCATCCTCAGTGGCCTATAAGGCTCCTGGAACAACTCTCTTCCGAGTGGATACTCTAAAACCATTAGGAAATGGACTGAAATTAGAGAATAAATATAACCTATTTCCACTATGAAAATACAGATATCCAGTTCCAGAGTTGTTCACTGTTAAGTCTTAAACTCGGGACGAATGACTGACGTGCCTGTTTAACATATCAAAGTGGTCCTGGCTGCCAGGTTCTCTCAGCATCCCTCAGTCCCTACCTGTTACTGTGTATGACTGGCATACTCCAACACCTACCCTAAACCTCTCCAGCCCACATACTGGGCTGGGCTTCCCTTCAGGCATCCCTTCCCTAGGTAATCCAATTGGTTAACTGCCCCTTTCTTTTTTTATTTTTTTTTCCTTTATTTATTTCTTCAAGTTACATCTCAGTCGCAGCCCCCTCCCTATTCCCCCTCCAGTCCCACCCTCCCACCCTCAACCCCCCATCCTCTTCTTTTTTTTTTTCTTTAAATTTAAGGTATATCTTATCTCCCCCTACAGTTTCCCCTTTCAGTCCAACAAATGGTTCTTTCTCATATAACAATATATATAATACAAAACAACAGAAATAAATAGGCCACAATTATGAGAGTTATATGGCTTAGCATACATTCCCAATGCCCAGTCCATATGTATTGGCACCTGACTTTGACATTCTATCTAACCATCTCCATGAGTTTAAAGTTCTGTATCTAACTCAGCTTTCATACTAACTTGCATCACAATTTTAAAAATATCTTCTTAGATCCAGAACACCCTCTTGATTCCTAAACAACTCAAAATTTAACTATGAGACTCTAGCTATCTGTTCTTCACAACCACCTCAGAGACCTGAGAGGGATAAATATATCTGATTATATAGGAAGTGCATGGCCTGCAGCTTCCAAAACTAAGAAATGACATACCAGTGGCTTCCTGGACAGTTCCCATATTCTCTCCATACATTACAGCATCACTCTTCAGCCATTTGGCTCCGTTTCTCTGACAGACATTTATTGTAGAGCAGGAATTATGAAGGACTTACCTACCCTGTCTTGGCAGAGCTAGGCTGTCGACTTACCTGCTTCCAAGTTTTGTCCTTTTTGGACAGCATTCTGTCTACAGTTGAAGCAAGGGGTTTTTCTTGCCAAGAGATAGGCTTGCGACTAATTCAATCATCTCCCACTGGAGATTCTTCGATGCTCATCTTCTACTTGGAGTAGAATAGGGGGTGCTGTCAGGAGCTGACATGTCTTGATATCAAAAATCTAAAGTTACGAAATCATCTTTGAATACCATATTCTGCAGATCTGTCAAGACGACTCAGAAATTCCATCTCACACCTGTCAGAATGGCTAAAATAAAAAGCTCAAATGACAGCACATGCTGGCGAGGGTGGGGAGAAAGGGGAACCCTACTCCATTGCTGGTGTGAGTGCAGGCTTGTGAAACCACTATGGAGGTCAGTATGGCGATATCTTAGAAAACTTGGAATAGCTTTGCCTCAGGACCCAGCCTTGCAGACTTCCTCAATAGCTGTTTCCCTCAAAAGTCTATAACCACAACTACTCAAAATCGCTAAGATCATTCAGCTCCACAGACTGCTCCAGCCAGAACTCCAGTAAAGCCATGAAGATCAGATTCTGTCTACGAACTTCTTAGGACATCTAAATAGCTGATCACAAAAGGACTGAACATCACATGATTCTATTAACATTTTTAACCATTTTTCCATTCTTACTTGGGCCCGAAACAGGTTTACTATGTCCCAAATCAGCAGGAAGTCATTTTAAGAGAGCAATGTCCCATCCCCAGAAGGTGGGGAGGGTGTTGCCCCCCTTTGGTCATTTGATGGATAATAGAAAATTTTGTTATTTAGGGGAAGAGACTACAAGTTGTTAAATGGGCTTGTTAAATGGGTTTTGGAGGTTAGACCCAGGGACCTTTCTCTTTTTCTTTTCTGTATCCTTCTTTCTCTCCTATGTAGGAGTGGACAGACTTGAGAAAAAATGGGACATAGACATAGTATAGGAAAGATAAAGAAAAAAGGACAGATTATTGAATATGCCCTTATACCTTTGTATATTGATACAAAATTAATATTATATTTTGATAAATTGGTATTGACCATTGCATATTAATGCAAAATTAAGATTGTATTGGACTACATCAGTATTGATCTTTGTATATTGATACAAAATTAAGGGTAATGCTTCTTACAGGTATTGTACCTAGTAATGCTTAAAAATGAAATGTGAAGTTTTTTCCTTTTGCTACCAACCATCATAAACTGTTTAGGATAATTAAGAAATGCAAACTAATAATCATGCAAGCATGTCATTTTGTTAGTTACTATGACAGTCTATCACAGTTATTTTCTAAGCTAATCAGAAATCAAGTTGCTAAGAGACAAGCAACATTTGCTTATCTAAATATAAGAGATAGATAGGGCGTCTTCAAAAACCTCAAGAGATCTGCAGAATATGGCATTCAAGGATGTTTTCTTAACTTAAGATTTTTTGATATCGAGACATGTCAGCTCCTGACAGCACCACCAATTCTACTCCAAGTAGAAGATGAGTGCTGCCTTTTTTGGTACTTTTAAATAGTACAACTATTTGACAAAGTGATGGTTAAAAACTTGATATGAAGTCCTTGTAGGCACATCATAATTTATTCAGTTTGTCTCTAGGATGGATCCTTTAAAAGAAAATGATTCTTTAATTATAGAAGAATATTTATTATATATTTCTATAAACATTCTCTCTGTACTAAACACTGTCACATTAAGCAGTTTTATTTCCATCCATTTCCCTGAGAATATCCAGTAAGAAACACTTACCAAATGTTAGTAATTTTTACCATATTAGCTAAAAATTCCTTACCACAATCACTATAAGCTTCACAAACTAAGTTATGAGTCAACTGGGATGATCTGTTTGAATTCTGTAAATTAATTAAAAGTTTCACCTTGATAAATTCTTAGATATTGTAAAAATAAGAGCTAATATTTCTTATTTACATTCTAGATTTTGTCACTACTATGCAAAATCCAATCATAAATAAATTACATATGTATAAATGAAGATATTAATGTGTTCCCTGTATTTATATTATGTCTCATAGAATAACTCTGAAATTGAGTAAAACTGAGGTAAACTAATATTTAACATTCCATTTATTTCCAAATGTTGGACAAAGAATGTAGAACACAACTTATATGTAACTGTCTCAGTGGTAAACAGCTCCAGGATCAATGTCTCTAAGACTTTTTTTTTTTTTTTTTAGATATTAACAAGCCTTGGCCTGAATTGATCAATCTTGGCCCATCTAAGCTAGCTCATAATTCTATTAACCAAATATGACCCCAAATATGCATGTGTCCCTTTGGACTGCTATTCTCCATGCTATGCCGATGTTCCAGGCCACATGGAATGAGGATCTTTTTCTAACTCATGGTGTGTGTCCTCTTTCTTCCTGCTCCTGGCTGGAATGAATTAATCCTCCATGTAAAGCGCAGGGCTCCTGTTCTAATGTCAGGAAGTCCCACTTTTCTCTGTCTTTGCACAATCTCAGGCCTCGGTATTTTATTTAACCAATCAGAGACAATGTAAGTAACAGACAGGAAGCAGGACCAATTAATTAACATTTAGAATGCTTAACACCACCCCATCAATTCTCTCCTTTTGTCTAATAAAAAGACTAAATTTTTTTAAACTCATATAGTAAAAACAGTAAGAATAAATATGAAATAATCAAGAAAACCATATATAAAAGTTACACACATAATGTTTAGCCTATTTGTATCAGGCAGTCTTGCAGAAGAAAAAAATCATCTATCTATCTTGGTGTGTCTAAAGTTCTGAACCTAAATAATTTCTATCATAGCTTATATTTATAAACCTAAAGATTTTATTTAGACTTGAAACTATCCTTTTAAATTGGTTGAAGGCATAATAGTTATAAAATTTCAATTGACCTATTTTTTTCAACAGTCTTTCTGATATTTTCCCATTTCCCTTTCATTTCACATTCATAGAATTCTATTTGGTCTATTTCAATTTTGAACAATGATTTCTTAGTACTCTCCCTTGATTTCTATTCTCAGTACAGATATTTCGGTAGCTTTTGTCATGTATCCAATTTCCTTCACATATTTCAATAAGGAAAGGAAATTGATGAGAAATTAGAAACATAAACACATTAGCACCAAGTATCAGAAGTTTTCTTGCACAATGTTCCTCATTATTGTGGTTTTCCCTCAGTGAAGTCTGTTCCTAACACATGGCTCATGGAACATGGTGCTATTCTTTATATTATTTGGTACTTTTATACAAGTGTGGTATAATCAATTTATTTCAGGTCCTCCCATGCCCCTTTTACATTATTTCACTTAGGTTTTTTTAGGTTGTAATATAATTACATCATCATCACTCCGTTTTTTCTCATTACAATCAGTCACACATGAATAGCTCTTGGTCTACTTAAAATTAATACTCTCCCTTTTTAAATGCATTTTGAAAAAAACAGGAACACATGTGATGCTCTATATGGGATAAAGCTCTTCTACCTTAATTGTACCATCCTTTTTAAAAAGATAAAAAGATATCAGCCCCCTGGTTAGCTCAGTTGATTCTAAAATTCAGTCAGCTCTGAATTGAAGCTATAAGCCAATTTCTGTAACTACATAAAAAAATTTTATTCAAAAAAATTAAAATTACTTCCATAATATCCTTTGTCGACTTTGCTTCAGATTTTGAGGGCAATTAATAATAGGTAACTAGATATCATTTATTATTCCTAACATATCTATGGTGGTTTATAAAATGGGCACCATAGGCAGTGTTGCTGTTTGATGGTAAGGTCTTGTTGAAGTTGGTTTGGCTTTGTTGCAAGAAGTATGTCACTTGTGGTGAGTTTTGAGGTTTCAGAAATGGCTCACTATCTCTACCTTTTACTTTTTTTCAAGATATAGAACTCTCAACTACATCTCCAGCACCATGTCTGCTTGAATACCACCATGCTTCATTCCATGACAATAATGGACTAAACCTCTGAACTATAAACCAGTCCCAGTTACATGTTTTCCTTTATAAATGATCCTATAGTCAAGTTGTCTCTTCACAACAATATAAAGCCTAAGTCAACAGCATATTGTAATTTATCTTCATTACTCTACATTGTAATTTTGTCTGCTAGGTTTTAATTGATAATTGAAAAAATGAATGATATTGTTAACATGCTAAAGGTAGAAAATAAAGAAGATAAAGTATATGTGTGATTTTATGGTCATGTAAGACACATGATAATAGTTACTTACACACTAGTACTTAATTTTTATTACTTAAGAATAATTGCATTTGCTTTTAAAAATCGAACACTCATTAATGGGGGACTACCACTAGACATGTTTAAGGATGATTATTTTGTTTCATGTAGCCCAAAAGTTCTCATAGTGCTTCAGATTCTCTTATCTTAATTACATTAGATTGTTTGGGCAAAAGGAGATTTTAATACTCAGTCACTTTTTTTAACGCAATTAGCTTTTGAATCTATAACTTGAAAATATGGATTAAAAATCTGTTATTATTTGTCAGGGAGGCTACCAATCATGCATACATGATTAAAACAGAATTAGCTATATCGATAATTTTTCATGTATTAAAAAATGACAAAGTTTTTCAAAAGATTACCATCACCTCCCAAACAACCCTGTGACATTGAAAGTTGTTAGTTTAGAATGATCCCCAAATAAAATTTTGTGAAAATCATGTAGTTATCAAATCAAAGGCTATAAAATAAATCTTCAATTTTCAGTGTCTTTTTTCAAATAAAACCTGTCCAGAAATGGTAGCATTTTAACAAATAACACCCTCTATCTAAATTTTCTCTTAAATAGAATATTTAATGAATTCATCCTTTCTGACATTTGCATGTATCATTAAATGCCACAAGATAGCAGAGTTTTAATCATTCTAAATAGCTTTTTAATTATAGTTCTAATTACTTTTTGCAGAAGGTTAAGCTTCACAAACAGGAATAAAACTGTTTGCTTGCACTTTTGTTGGAAGACTGATGTTTTGCTCTTGATTTAAGTAGTTACTAAATTTATTTGATCAATTTTAGCTGACTTTTTAATAGTATCAGATCAGCCCAGTTTTACAAGAATTTGAAGCTATGCATCAGAGATCAAGTTCTGTCATTATAATTAATTAAAAGACAGATAAAGAAGTACTTTGTATAGGAAAGCACAGATTGGTGGGTACTCAGGCCAGCATGCAAGATAGCACCAGAGACACAGGAGTGCCAGAACCAGGAAATAAAAAGCTATAGTTTTTAGACACCATGAAGAAATGGACTGTGGTAGATAGTTTGATATAAAAATACATACATACATACATACATACATACATACATACATACATACATA
>CAJQZJ010033120.1:4586794-4621814 GCA_907164525.1 Lophiomys imhausi | reverse complement strand
ATACATACATACATACATACATACATACATACATACATACATACATACGTACGTACATAAATGCATACATGCATACAATAGAAAAGCTTGCTTTAAAATCCCTCCTCAATATCCAAGTTGAATGATGGACTATCTATTGAAGAGTGTTGGTCAAGAAAATTTGTCAATGCTTTTACTCATCCCAGGACACTATAGAGTACAGCCTACAATATCAACATGTAAGTTAAGATGTAAGCATTGCTGTAGCAGTTCTATGAAGGTTATGGATACAAGCAAGTACTATTAGTTAATTATAAGGGCTGATCCTAAAGAAGGAATCCATGTCAAATTGAAAACTCAGTTAAAAACCCATGGTTGAGGAGGTCTTATACCTTGTTGGGAATTTCTCCATGGCTCAGAAGGTTCAAGGTTCTAATGAGAAATCTATATCATTGCTTAGCTAAATTGATACAGAGTAAGCTACTTTTATAATACCTATCTATTTATTTTAAATGTTATTTGTTTTTAATAATGGGTATGTGTGTATGCCTACGGAGCTATGTATCCATGAATACAAATGCCCAAGACCTTCAGGTTAGGAGATTTTATTCCCTGGAGCTGGAGGAATTGGTTCCCTTAAGCTGCCAGACATGAGTGCTGGGAACTTAACTCAAGAACAGCAATCAATCTAAACTGCTGAGTCATCTCTTAAGCCCGATTAATGCTTATATTTACACCCAGTTTTTGAGAAATACAACTCTCAATCTTACATAGAGAAAATTCTCTTCACAATGAGAATTGGTAGATGCATAAATGCATAGTTTGCTCATGGTGTTGAAATTAAGTGATTTGTCTAGTGCTCAACTCCAAACAGGAAATTCATATCATCTCCTCTGAAAATTGGGAGCAGTGAGGTAGAACAAATTGGAAAATGTCAGAACCTGGAAATAGGGGGAACAGATGTAAAATTCTATCTTGTGGGTATGGCACAAGCAATATGATACAGTTAGGACAAAAGAGCAGTGCAAGATGCTAACATGGGTCTTCTGAGGGTTGAGCCCATAAATAGTCAATCAGAGATCAATGAGCAACCACTATGGACCCATTTTTCTCTGCTGAACTACTGGTGAATTGTGGCACAGGGGCATGCAGATTATTTTTAATTATCACCCAATGATGAATTCACCATGCTCCACTCAATAATAGCAAACCGCTGGTCACACACATAGCCCTGGCTAATCTCTGTGGGTTATAAAACAACACAGACAATTGTAAGTTTGAGAAAAGGATTTTGGGTGGTGAGAAATGGTTGGAGGTGAATAAAAAAGGATGAGAGTGACAATAATCAGACTATATTATATGAATGTATTAAAATTTCAAAGAAACAAAATTTAGTAAAATAAAAAAGAAGGTTAGTTTTTGGAGATGAGATCTGGGTGAGTATGTTTATTATAAGAATAATTAAATTATTACTTTTGGGGTAGTCGTTAATAATTCATATCTTTATTTTCATATATGTCACTTTGGTGTACAGAGTATCAGTTAAGTTTTCAAAAAAAGTTGTTCTCAGTTATCCTGCTTAACTTGTATAAAAGTTTATCTGTAAACTCTGAAAATGAGACCCAAATAGAATCATTTGTATGAGTTACACATTTTCTTGTGTGGTAAACTGTCAAAATAGCTGGTACATTCCTAATAACTCCAAATGAAAATAATTCATAACTTTGTGGCAATCTTTCATGATTGCTTGCATTGTTTTTGTGGAGATTTACACATTTTTCACACTCATTACAGCTGCAGTAGACACATAGAAATGGTATCATACTGAGAATGAAATCCACAGAAACCATCATGAATCCCTTAATTTGGTAACTCCTTAAAAAATATAGTATGTTTGTGTATATGTGGTTACCCTTCTTCCATTACAACAAAGCAGACATAATTCTTGATATATAATGTGTGTAGCATGTGGCTATAGAGGTATATGCCAATATGTATGTTATGTGAAGCTACCCATCTTCATTTTGCTGATTAATGCTAAGGATCACAATTCACATTAGGACAAGTGGAGTATTTATAATGAGCTTAAACTGAAAAATGTTTTTACACAGTGTGATTGTTGAAGTTTTCTAAACAAAAATTGTATGTCTTTTAGTATACAGATTTTCCCCTTATAATTGACTCACATTATAGAGTATGCAGTATGTCAAAATCTGTGTAAAGTTTAGCACATGGTAAGAGTGGATACCATTGCTGCTTCAAGCATCTCAGGATTTATTCTGAAAACAAAAAACAGCAATAAACAAACACACAAAACAAACAACATAAAAAAATGCAACTGTTAAGACAGAAAAGGAGCTAGGCCATGGTGGCACATACCTTTAATCCCAGCACTTGAGAGGCAGAGGCAGGCAGATCTCTGAGTTCAAGGCCAGCCTAGTATGCACAGTGAGTTTTAGAAAGCCAAGGATGCACAGAAAAATCCTGTCTCAAAGAAAACAATCCCTTACCCCCAAAAAATAGACAAGAAATATAGACAAAGATTGAAGAAGTAATTCAATGGAAAGATTCAAAATGTGCTTTTTGGAAATGCAGATATCAGATCTTGGATGAGTGCTAGCCATGAGTTGTTAGGTTGACCATTGGTTCCCTGAAGAATGCAGGCATTGTTCAAAAATGGCTTAGTAGTTATGAGCATGTGCTAATCTTACATACTTCAGAGTTCAGTTTCCCACACCCACAAATAGGCTCATCAACACTTGTAACTTTTAGTCAGGTGCAGATCCAGTCTTAGATTCTCCGTAGACATACTTCAAGGGTAACTGGTATTCACGTGAGCATATATATATACATGAATACTAAACACTCATACACATGAAATAAAAATAAATCTCAAATAAGTGACATGTTAAAGAAAACATTTCCTGTGTAGGTCAGGTATTGGTAATTAAGTAAACAACCCAGTGGAGATTCATGCAAGTCAAACATTGAGCTTGTCACAATTCAGAATGTAGCTGCATTGGGTAGAATTTCTAAGGATGTTATGGTTCCTCTTGGGTAGTTGGAGAAAAATTGAATAACATTAAAGAGGGAGAATATTAAGTAGACAGAAAATTTTGTTTTAAGTTTATCATTATGCTTTTAATAGGAACTAGTTTAAATCTACTCATTTTGAAATCTTATAAAGTAAATTGCTCAAATAAGATAATTAATGCCTATGCTGCTTGGGCAAAATAATTAACTTATCAGAACTTACTGAATAACAAGGTAAATAACAAAAGATAAAGTATATTCTACTTTTAAATATTAATAGTCAAGTGATGTAACTATTGCTATATCCCTAGGAGTTGGGATATAAATAGGAAAAAATAGTTAATGTCTGATCTTAATGTTTTATATTAAAATTTAAAAAAAATGAGAGGGTATAATATATTAATTGTATGTGAAAACATTTCTATCACAATCATGAAATTATAATATAATCTATAGGAAATTGGATAATTGTGAGAAAATATAATGAACTTCATGAATATATGAGCAAAAAAGCATGAACACATATGTAAAAATTCTTAATTGGCTTATAAATAACTGAACTGATACATATGCTTTAGCATAATATAAATGTAAATGGAAGTTCTATTTTATTCATATTATGATATGAATAAAATAGAAGCGCCATATAATGCTAAATCAAGTATTATAGTGTAATAAAAGAATCTATAAACAATCACCTGTTAACAGAGATAATGCTGGAAAGAAATAATGTAACATCATATTTTACTGTGCTCATAGTGCTCAACTACTCTTTCTTCAAGGGTATAAATAGAGCCTTGAAATCAAGAAATTTTGTCTTAGTTAGGGTATTATTGTTGTGAATAGACACCATGACCACAGAACCACTTATAAAAAATAAAGCATTTAATTGAGGCTGGCTTACCACTTTAGAGCTTTAGTCCATTAGCATTATGGTGGGAAGCATAGTAGCTTGCAGGCAGGCATGGTGCTGAAGAAGGAACCCAGACTTCTATATCCAGATCAACTGGCTACAGGATGTAAAGTGGCTTGATCTTCTGAGACCTAAAAGCCCTAACCTTCATGATGTACCTTCCTCAACAAAGCCAAACCTACTCCACCAAGGCCATATCACCTAGTAGTGCCACTCCCTCTGGACATATGGGGGCCATTTTTATTCAAACTACAATAAATACATATAGGAAATTTTGTTGTTATAAAATGTTTCTTTTTTATTTTCTTTTTTTCCTTTATATTTTATTTCTTCAAGTTATATCTCAATCGCAGTCCCCTCCCTATTCCCCCCTCCAGGCCCACCACCCTACCCTCAACCCCCCATTCTCTTCCCTTTTTTTTTAATTTAAGGTATGTCTTATTTCCCCTTACAGTTTCCCCTTTCAGTCCAACATATGGCTTTTTATGTTATAATAATAAATACAATACAAAACAACAGAGGTAATTAGGCCACAGTTATGAGGGTTATATGGCTTAGCATAAATTCCCAATGTCCAGTCCATATGTATTTGGCACCTGACTTTAACATTCTACTATCTAACCATCTCCATGAGTTTAAAGTTCTATATCTAACTCAACACTCGTGCTAACTTGCAACAGAACTTTAAAAGCATCTTCTTAGATCTATAACACTCTTTTGACTCCTAAACAACTCAAAATTTAATTATGATACTCTAGCTATCTGTTCTTCAACCACCTCAGAGACCTGAGAGGGATAAATATATCTGATTTTATAGGAGGTACAGGGCCTGCAGCTTCCAAAACTAAGAAATGACATACCAGTGGCTGCATAGTCAGTTCCCATTTTCTCTCCATACATTACAGCATCGATCTTTAGTCATTTGGCCCCGTTTCTCTGACAGACATTGATTGTAGAGCAGGAGTTATGAAGGACTTGCCTACCCTGTCTTGGCAGAGCTAGGCTGTTGACTTACCTGCTTCCAGATTTTGTCCTTTTTGGACAGCATTCTGTCTACAGTTGGAGCAAGGGGCTTTTCCTACCAAGAGATAGGCTTGCGACTAATTCAGTCATCTCCCACTGGAGATTCCTCCATGCTCATGTTCTACTTGGGGTAAAATAGGGGGTGCTGTCAGGAGTTGATATGTCTCGATATAAAAAAAAAATAAAGTTACGAAAACATCTTTAAATGTCATATTCTGCAGATCTCTTGAGGTTTTTGAAGAGGCTGTATCTATCTCTTATATTAGGGTAAGCAGATGTTGCTTGTCTCTTAGCAGCTTTATTTCTGATTAGCTTAGAAAATAACTATAATAGGCTGTCGTAGTACCTAGCAAAATGACCAGGTTGCATAACTATTAGTTTGCATTTCTTAATTATCCTAAACAGTTTATGACAATTAGTAGTAAAAGGCTGAAACATCACATTCTTTATTTTTTCTTTACCTCCTAATTCTTCCATCCCATTTCTCTGGGGTGGGGTGTCCTTATATAACAGTCCCTCATCTCAGTTGAGAGGTTGTATGAGGGCCAAGAGCCTCCTCATTCATTGGGGGTCTAAGAGGCAGTACCACCAGTGAAAAGTGTCTCATTGCCTGGGAGAGAGCACTAAAAATCAACAAACAAATAAGCAGACAAATAGATAAAAAAGACTAAAAAATAGAAAAAAATAAAAAATATAAAAAATAAATAAAAAATAAAAAGTCTATGTCCAAGTTCCCTTTGGTGTGTTAGTTGTAGTATCGATACCTTTTACTACATAGCTAAAATCCTACTATAAGTGAATAGACACAAATGCATCCTTCTGAGTCTGGGTTAGCTCACTCAGGATGAGCTTTTCTAGTTCCATCCATTTGGGTGCAAATTGCATAATTTCATTGTTCCTGATAGCTGAATAATATTCCATTGTGTAGATGTACCACAGATTTTTAACCCATTCTTCAGTTGAAGGACATCTGGGTTGTTTCCAGTTTCTTGCTATTATAAATAAGGCTGCTATAAACATAGATGAGAAAATTTCCTTATGATTCCATGAAGGGGCATTTGGGTCTATACCCAGAAGTGGTATGGCTGGTTACTGAGGCAAAGCTATTCCAAGTTTTCTAAGATATCGCTAGACTGACCTCCATAGTGGTTGCACAAGCCTGCACTCCCACCAGCAATGGAGTAGGGTACCCCTTTCTCCACACCCTCGCCAGCATGTGCTGTCATTTGAGCTTTTGATCTTAGCCATTCTGACAGGTATGAGATGGAATCTCAGAGTAGTCTTGAGTTTCATTTCTCTGATGATTAAGGTTGTTGAGCATTTCTTCAAATGTCTCTCAGCCATTACGGATTTCTCCTTTGTGAATTCTCTATTTAGCTCTGTTCCCCATGTTTTGATTGGATTATTTGGCTTCTTGGCATTTAATTTCTTGAGTTCTTTGTAGATTTTGGATATTAGCGCTCTGTCAGATGTGGGGTTGGTGAAGATTTTCTCCCAGTCTGTAGGCTGCCGTTTTGTTTGAATGACAGTGTCTTTTGCCTTACAGAAGCTTTTCAGTTTCATAAGGTCCCATTTATTGATTCTTGGTCTCAGGTCCTGAGCTGTTGGTGTTCTGTTCAGGAAGTTGTCAACTGTGCCAATGAGTTCGAGGGTTTCTCCCAATTTTTCTTCTAGTAGATTTAGTGTGACCGGCATTATGTTAAGGTCTTTGATTCACTTGGACTTAAGTTTTGTACAAGGTGATAAGTATGGGTCTAACTTCATTCTTTTACAAATGGACATCCAATTGGACCAGCACCATTTGTTGAAGATGCTGTCCTTCTTCCATTGTGCCATTTTGGCTTCTTTGTCAAAAATTAGGTGGCCATAAGTGTGTGGGTCTATTTCTGGATCTTCAATTCGATTCCATTGATCTACTGGTCTGCTTCTATACCAATACCATGCTGTTTTTATTACTATTGCTCTGTAGTACAGCTTGATATCTGGGATGGTGATACCTCCAGATGTTTTTTTATTGTACAGGATTGATTTAGCTATTCTGGGCTTTTTGTTGTTCCATATGAAACCTAAAATACCTCTTTCCAAGTCTATAAAAAATGTGTTGGTATTTTGATAGGAATTGCATTGAATCTATATATTGCTTTTGGTAGGATAGCCATTTTTATTATGTTGATCCTACCTATCCTTGAGCATGGGGGATCTTTCCATCATCTAAAGGCCTCTTCCATTTCTTTCTTCAAGGGCTTGAAGTTCTTGTTGTACAGGTCCTTTACTTGCTTGGTTAGAGTTACCCCCAGGTATTTTATGTTGTTTGTGGCTATTGTGAAGGGGGTTGTTTCCCTTATTTCTTTCTCAGCCCATTTGTTTGTTGTATAAAGAAGGGCTTCTGAATTTTTTTGAATTAATTTTGTATCCAGCCACTTTGCTGAAGGTGTTTATCAGCTGTAAGAGTTCTCTGATGGAATTTTTGGGGTCGCTTATGTATACTATTGTATCATCTGCAAATAGGGATAATTTGACTTCTTCGTTTCCAAGGTTTATCCCCTTGATCTCCTTTAGTTGTCTTATTTCTCTAGCAAGAAATTCAAGTACTATATTGAAGAGATATGGTGAAAGTGGGCATCCTTGTATTTTCCCTGAGTTTAGAGGAAATGCTTCAAGTTTCTCTCCATTTAATTTGATGTTGGCCACTGGCCTGCTGTATATTGCCTTTAATATTTCTAGGTACGGTCCTTGTATGCTCGTTCTCTCCAGAACTTTTAGTATGAAGGGGTGTTGGATTTTGTCAAATGCTTTTTCTGCATCTAGCAAGATTATCATGTGGTTTTTTTCTTTCATCTTGTTTATATGGTGAATGATGTTGATAGACTTTCGTATGTTGAACCATCCCTGCATTCCTGGGATGAAGCCTACTTGATCATGGTGTATGATACTTTTGATGTGTTCTTGAATTCGGTTTCCTAGTATTTTATTATGTATTTTTGCATCTATGTTCATGAGGGAGATTGATCTGAAGTTCTCTTTCTTTGTTGGGTCTTTGTGTGGTTTAGGAATCAGGGTGACTGTGGCCTCATAGAATGAGTTTGGCAATGTTTTTTCAGATTCTATATTGTGAAAGAGTTTAAAATATATTGGTGTTAGATCCTCTTTGACGGTCTGGTAGAATTCCGTGCTAAAGCCATCTGGCCCTGGGCTTTTTTGGTTGGGAGATTTTTAATGACTGTTTCTATTTCCTTAGGGGTTATAGGGATGTTTAATCTATTTATCTGGTCTTGATTTAGCTTTGGTAGGTGGAATCTATCAAGAAAATTGACCATTTCACTTAAGTTTTCAAATTTGGGGGAGTATAGATTTTTAAAGTAGGATCCAAATATTCTCTGGATTTCCTCAATGTCTGTTGTTATTTCTCCCTTTTCATTTCTGATTTTGTTGATTTCTGTTTTCTCCCTCTGTCTTTTAGTTAATTTGGCTAAGGGTCTGTCTATTTTGTTGATTTTCTCGAAGAACCAACTCTTGTTTTCATTGATTCTTTGTATAGTTCTTTTTGTTTCTAAGTTGTTGATTTCAGCCCTAAGTTTGATGATCTCCTGCCTTCTCCTCCTCTTGGGAGGGTTTGCTTCTTTTTTTTTTTTCCAATTCTCCCAGTTTAGCTGTTAATTCGCTAATATGAGCTGTCACAATTTTCTTTTTGAAGGCATTTAGTGCTATGAACTTTCCTCGTAGCACAGCTTTCATTGTGTCCCATAGGTTTGGGTATGTTGTGTCTTCATTTTTGTTTGATTTTAAGAAGTCTTTGATTTCCTTCTTTATTTCTTCCCTGACCCAGTGGTCCTCTAGTAAAGAGTTGTTCAATTTCCATGTGAGTGTAGACTTTCTGTTGATTCTTTGCTATTGAAGTCCAGCTTTATTCTATGGTGGTCTGATAAGATACAAGGGGTTATTTCAATTTTCTTATATCTGTTGAGGCTATCTTTGTGTCCAACAATATGGTCGATTTTGGAAAATGTTCCATGAGATGTTTTCTTTTGTGTTTGGGTGAAACGTTCTGTAGATATCTGTTAGGTCCATTGGTTCATGGTCTCTGTTAGATTCACTATTTCTCTGTTTGGCTTCTGTCTTGATGATCTGTCCATAGTTGTGAGTGGGGTGTTGAAGTCTCCCACTATTAAAGTGTTTGGATAGTTGTGCGATTTAAGTTTTAGAAGCATTTCTTTTATAAATGTAGGTGCCTTTGTATTTGGGGCATAGATGTTTAATATTGAGATGTCCTCTTGGTGGATATTTCCTTAATGAGTATGTAATGCCCTTCTCTGTCTTTTTTATTAACTTCAATTGGAAGTCTATTTTGTTTGATATTAGGGTGGCTACTCCAGCTTCTTTCCTGGGCCCATTTGCTTGGAAAACCTTTTCCCAGCCCTTTACTCTGAGATAGTGTTTATCTTCAATAGTGAGATGTGTTTCTTGTATACAGCAAAAAGATGGGTCTTGTTTACGGATCCAGTCTGTAAGGCTATGCCTTTTTAAAGGTGAGTTGAGTCCATTGATGTTGATGGATATTAGTTATCAGGGGTTGTTATTTCTCATTATTTTGGTATAGCTGGTCGTCTTGTGTTTCTTTTTGTTTAGTTGCTGTGGCAGTTTCTATTTCCTCTGTTTTCTTGTGTATAGTTATCTTCTCTGTGTTGGAATTTTCCTTCTAAGATCTTCTGTAGGGCTGCGTTTGTGGGGAGATAATTGTTTTAATATGATTTTGTAATGGAATATCTTGTTTTCTCCATCTATGTTGATAGAGAGTTTTTGGGTATAGTAGTCTGGCTGGGCACCTATGTTCTCTCAGGGCTTGTAGGACATCTGTCCAGGTCCTTCTAGTTTTTAATGTTTCTGAGGAGAAGTCAGGTGTGATTCTGATGGGTCTGCCATTGAATGTGACGTAGCCTTTTTCTCTTACAGCTTTTAATATCCTTTCTTTGTTCTCTACATTTGGAATTTCTATTATTATGTGGCGAGAGGAGTTTCTTTTCTGATCTAATCTGTTAGGTGTTCTGTAAGCCTCTTGAATTTTTACTGGCATCTCTTTCTTTAGGTTTGGGAAGTTTTCTTCTATGATTTTGTTGAAGATATTTCCTGGACCATGTTGTCGGGAGTCTTCTCTTTCCTCTATGCCTATAATTCTTAGGTTCCATCTTTTCATTGAGTCCTTGATTTCTTGGATGTTGTGGGTGAGAGATTTTTTTAGCTTTCTCATTTTCCTTGGATGTTGTACTGATTTCTTCCATCAAATCTTCCATGCCTGAGATCCTGTCTTCCATCTCTTGCATCCTATTTTTGATACTCACATCCATAGTTCCTGTTCTCTTCTCTTGATTTTCCATTTCCTCTATTAACTCTGACTGTTTCTTCTTCATTGTTTCCATTTCTATTTTCATTTCTTGAGTGATGTTATTTGTTTTGTACATTTCCTGCTCCAGTTTGCTTGTCTTTGCCTGGAAGTCTTCCATTTCCCTCTCTTTTTCTTGTTCAAGTTGACTCACCTTGTTCTGAAGTTCTCTAATGGTGTTTTCCACTGCTTTTGTATGTGCAATTGTGGCTTCTTTGAATTCCTTCATAGATTTAAGTTCTTCTTGAAGGGACTCTATCACTTTCTGTATTGTAGAATTGTCATAGTTTTCATGTGTTTCAGCTGTGGTGAGGTGGTTCGGGCTGGATGGAATAGCGTTGCTTTCTTTTGTTGGAGTCATTTCGCTTTGTTTTTGTTTTTGTCTGGGGCTTCTGGCCATGTGGAATTTTTTAGCTGTCTTCTGGACTTGGGTCCAAAGGGGGTGCTTTGGTGTAGGAGTCGTGTTGCCTTACTCCACCCCTATAAGGTGAGTCATTCAGCCCCGCCTTCTAGGTGGAGACCTGATTAATCCAGGGGTTGGAGCTGTGTACAAGTAAGCTCTGGTTCCCTGCTGGAAGGGCCAGTACTAGTAAAAATATATGATATACAACAGTCTTAAATACCTTGCAGTTTGCCTGGGGTTGGTTTCTGTGTTGTGGGTAAATCTGTCTTCACCCCCAATAGCCTTGCCGCTCCCACGGCCTGGAAACTGGCCAGTGACGTCACAGCAGTGGGTTGCAATCTGCAGTCTGAAGGCACTTTGCAGCCGAGCTGCTCTCACTTCCAAGGGTCGCAACCTTTCGCCAGATAGCTGGATTGTCTGTGCAAGACCTGGGGGTGCCCAGCAGAGTGGGGTTATCTCTGCATGGGATCTGAATCTGTCCACTGGGTATTAGATTGGAACTTACCATCTCTCCTGGTGGGGGGTGGGGGATCCCGATTCCTGGGTCCAGCGGCTTCCTTGAGTGTTCGAGTGTGGGAAGAAGCATCCTGCCCAGGGACCCTCAGTGGTCCCTGGGTAGTTGAGTGAGGTCTAGAGGGGGTCGAGCCATTTGTACAGTGTCCTGCAACACTCGCCGCCCTGTGACTGTTAACCCCGAAATCAAAATACGTCCACGCAGGCCACTGCCATCTTGGATCGCCTATAAAATATTTCTTAGTGAAATCATAGAAAACACAAAAATTTTAATCAAAAATAAATAAATAAAACATTTACAAGTATAAAATTATGTAGCAGTTAGAAGAAAATGATTCAATAAACATGGACTAATATGGAGTCCTTTAAGGAAATGATAGTCTCTGTTAAAATGTAGGGAAGAAAATATCATCTTAGCAGAATTAATGTAAACAAGTTTCTTACAGTAGACAAAAATTAGACCAAGAAATGTAGAAAGGAAAGGAAACATAAATGAAGGAAAAAAAAAGGAACTGAGAGAGAACAAAGCAGGTAGATATATTAATTGTGAGAGTATTTCACTAGCATAGCATTTACAATGTAGGTATGAAACCAAATGAATATGAGTTGATAAAATTAATGATATTAATTGAATTCACTTACAATACACATGTGAATAGCCCAAATGGATAGTATTAAAAAAACAATTTGTGATCACACAAAAATTTTCCCTCCCTGCAATAATAGTGCCCCAGAATTAAGAAATAAGAGCCAAGAGGATTATTAATTTAAAACCTAGAGAAAATGGAAGCAGAGGACAGATTAGGTTAGTGAATGACTTGGGGAATACTTAGTGGTATCAAAGTTATCTATTAATTTAATAAGATTTTAGTAACTACCTCTTTACACTTCCTGTAACTAGACACCAATGTTCCATGTGACAGTTCTCCAGATAATAATGGACAAATTTGATCACTCCCTAGAGATAAGTATATTTGGTACTTGGAGTAATGATTCTCTGAATGGTAAAAGATTTGTCCCTGTGGTGTGGTTGTGTGTATGTGCATGTGTGTGTGTGTGTGTGTGTGTGTATGTGTGTGTGTGTGTCTGTGTGTCTGTCTGTCTGTCTTGTTATTGTTGTGTATATATGTGGTGTAGCTTACACGTGCATATGAGCATGAAACATAGATCAAGAGTTGTGTATAAAATGCCACTTTAGGGAGTTCCTTAGTAGATATTTGGTAATAATCCAATATATTTTATGTCTCACTGTGAGAATCTTTCAGTATGAGAACCTGTAAGCATTATGGCTTAGATTTAGATGTGTTATGTAAGTGATTACTTACTAACTAACTAGAGGGGTTAAATCAGTTTTGACACTTGTCTAAATGTGTTCATCATATGACTGGTCATTTTTTCTGAAAATTGGAGATTATGGAGTCACAGTCAAGAATTACTTTGTGGGAAATCTGTTATATATTTGTAGATTCTCCCTTTCCTAGGCATGAATCTCATGTTCTTCTCAACTTCAGATGTTTCTGCAAAGATCAAAACTAAAACAGAGACATTCATAGCATCCCACTTTGGTTGAATATTCCCAGCTTGTATGGTAGCATCTTGTATTGAGGCTTCCTGTGTCATTTAGAAATTTATGGGAAGAAAAGAATGAAGAGAGAAAAGGAATGAACTTCTTAATGTCAAGAAATATACTAATTCTAGGACCCAGAGTTGTGATGTCTAATCCATTAATAACTATTTCTCATATCACGTTTATATAACATATTCAGGAACTGTTTGGCTTTATGTTTCTTCTGTAAGAAATAGGCACAATCCAGTATTTATAAATAAATAATTCTACATTCAGAATACTAGCATACAAAATGAAGAGACCTGATCACTCTCTTGAGAAAGAATAGGATATACAACAGAACTGTAAAAAATTCAATCACTTCCGATAGACCCTAATAGAGAAGATGTATGTACATATCCTGTATCACCACTGATCCATTAGTGTTGATAAAGTTACAGCCAACAAAGTTAAGCAAAAAGCTTTCATTCTAATAGATCATATGCAATTTTAATTGAAAAAATACACTGAAATTTAATATATTTTTATCAATATATCTGGAGTTTCAAGAGGACAGTTCTTCAGGAAAATTATATATTCTGGTTACAAATAACAGAAAAAAATTGTTGCAGAAACCAGATTAAATAGTTAACATTCTATTATGGAATATGAAGGGGTTCCTGAAACATGGCACCTAAGTGTATAGCTAGAGGCAGTTAGTGCCTGCTAAGGAATCAAGACAGTTTTCTCTAATGATATGACTCTTGATAGGTTAATCACACTCCAATGGATGACTACACATCCAGGAATATATCATAACACAAATTGTATTGATTGGACTATTAAATTTAAATATGCCATTGAGTGATAAGGTGCTGGAGGCATAACTATGAGGGAGTTAAGAAGAGGAATTGGCAATGACTAAGATAAAAGTGTGTTTTAAAAAATTTTAAACACTAATAAAAATATTTAAATGATACATAAATTAGGTAGGAGATATTACATTGCTGTAATTAATTGTTCTGTATTTAGTGAAAAGAGGTGATCTGAGAAAACAGTTTACCTCTTGTCAAAACAAAAGTTAAAAGCAAGAAAAAGAAAACAGAGCAGAAAAGAACAAATCAAAAATAAAAACATCTGATCTACAGACCCTTAGGATCTTTTGAGTGTTTATTGGTGTGTTCTTGGGTTCCAGAATTGGGCTGCAAAAGTTTGTTTGGGATGTACTAAGTAAACAAGGAAAAAAATCTTTCTGTGGAACTGAAAACCGAATCTGAAACTCTGTAGAAAAAAAATACTGTCAGCATATGAAGTTAGACAAAAAAGATATTCTGACCTGTAGATTGCCTGGGACAGAAAACCAAGTATATATTGACAGTTTCAACACCAAACAAAAGGTCTGTAAGGAAAGAAAAAATTGTATGTTTTCGTTAGTTAATACCTGGCATTGTTAGTGACTGGAAGCTTATTTATTGGACCAATATATTTAGTTATATGCAGACAGCAATTCATACTTCCATTTATGTACTATAGCTAGAATATATTGTTTTTTTATTTCTGGTATCTGTGAAATGTTTACAATTATGCTAATGACAAAAATGCTTTCTTACATATACAGAAATATTTAAGTAAGTGTAAAAGTTACAGCTGTATGTAAGTTGTTATCAGGAATACATTTACATTGTATCAGCTTATATATGCACATTTCATTTACTCACAAAATGAGTACAAAACTTACAATATTAAAATGCATAAATATATTATGAATTTTTTATTGTTGTATTGTATGAATAGAAAAAAATTCTTTGTCTAGAATCACCAGGTTCCATTTATGCATTTTTCCCTGAAGAATTTGAGGGAAGAAAAAAGATAAATATTTATGTATGTTCACACATATTTTTTGAATAGTATCACAAATATTCATTTTCTCTATATATCATTTTGTTATTTCTACCCTCCATTGATAGGTCCCACCTCAAATTCCTTTTCCTAACATCCTTCCTTATTATTACTTTGTGTTGAGAGAAAATAAAAGAAATTTTATGTTCTAATTGTTTTCTTTTTTGGGTTGCTCATTGACAAAAAATAAATAATCATAATATATAAAACTCCAAATGACAAATTGATCCAGTTGATTGTTTTGTAAAGTACAATTGTATTTTTATTAGAAACATAGTTATTCATATCAGAACAGTCCCTGTCAGTGAGTCAGATTATACTATTTTTATAATGATAGAAATGTCTCAAAAATCTAGAAAAAACTCAATTGTTTACATTTGGGAGTTACTCCATTCTTAAATTGTTCTTGTCAATCTTATTTGACCTGTCTGTAGTCCCAAGAAATCTCTGGATTCATTCCTAAAATGTCTTCTACTCTACTTTTAAGACATACTTTCTTGAACACTTCAAAAATGTGTAGAGTTTATCAATTTGATTATCTGTTCCTTATATTGTGTTAAAAAAGTGTGGTTTTCTCTATTATTTCCATTATTTTGCTCACTATATTAGAAAAAAATTATTTGTATTTCTACATACTTTCCTTGTGAATGCAAGGAAATCCAAAGATTTTGCATTCTTTTTATTAGTTATAAACTATTTTAATTATCAATTACAATAATATTATAAAATAGATTTTACATTCATAAAATAATCAGCTACTACCACCTATAGAAATAATCAGTAAAATCTACATTGCATACTAGATAGATTTTTCTCTCAAGATCCCTCTTGAGGTTATAAGGATGTGTAGCACAATATGCAGCTTGTTACATGGCTGCCGGAATCTGAATTCAGATCTTTGTATTTCCTAAAGAATCTCTCATAATCATTTAATGACTTCATATATTCTAACCTTTATTACTGTTAAGAAAATTGGATCTGATTATTAAAAATTTTCTTTATTTTAACATTTTATGTTATAAATTTTAATACATACATTTTTGAAAGCATTGGTAATATTATATAGTATTTTTTAAATTCTTAAATAAATAAATGACTTTTTTATCATTGTAAATCATTTATTTTTATATTTAGGATTTATTATTAGTATTTTTTGAAAATAAAATCTTCTCTCATACAATACATCCCCACTATAAATTCTCCTTCCACCATTCCTCTCAACTCCTCTCTACCTCCTCTCTTCTCCAGAAAATTCCCACTCCATTTCCTTTAAGAAAAGAGTAGGCCTCCAAAAGACAACAATCAAATACAATAAGATAACATAAGGTAAGGCAAAAGTCGTCATATCAAGGCTGGACAAGGCAATCTAACAGATGAAAAAGAGTCAGACACACCCATTCCCACTGTTAGGAGTCCCAACAAAAGACAAAGCTAAATGTGATAACATATACAGAAGACCTGTGTTTTATTGGGTGTAGTTAACCTCCTTATGTTAGTTAACTTTCTAGCATCACCTAGGGTTGGTTTTGTAGACAGACATTGTTTAAATTTTGCTTCATCATGTAATATTTTATTTTTGTTATCAGTGGTGATTGAAAGTTTGCTGGGTATTGTAATCTTGGCTGTCATCTCTAGTCTTTTTGAGTCTACAGCATATCTGTGTAAGTTCTTCTGGCTTTCAGAGTCTTCAGTGAGAAGTTGAGTATAATTCTCTAGATCTACTTTTTATATTACTTGATCTTTTTCCATTGCAGCTTTAATAGTCTTTATTTTTATGTATGTTTAGTATTCTGATTATTATGTGGTGAAGGGACTATAATATAGAGACATCTTTTTTTAAGATAGAAATTTTTTCTTCTATTATTTTGTTGAAAATATATTTGGGCCTTTGTGGTGGGATTCTTTTCCTTCGTATGTTCTTTTTTTTTTTTTCAGTTCCTTCTTTTTTTAACATTTATTACTTCAGGTTACATCTCCATCACAGTGTCCTCTTTTCACCCCTCCCAGTCCTGTCCTCTCACCCTTTACCCCCTAACCCTTCCATCCCACTCCTCTGGAGTGGAGTGTCCCTACATAACAGTCCTCTGCCCCAGTTCAGCAGTCATATGAGGGCCAAGAGCCTCCTTATACACTGGGGGAGCACAAGGCAGCACCACTAGGACAAAGTGTCTCATTGACAGGAAAAAAAAAGATACAAAATTAAGAGTATATTTAGCCACATTTGAATAGATCTTTGTATATTGATGCAAAATTTACGGTAACGCTTCCTAATGGTATCGTACTTAGAGATACTTAAAAATGAAATGTGAAGTTCTGGCCTCTTGATACCAACCGTCTTAAACTGTTTAGGATAGTTAAGAAAAACAAACTCCTAGTCATGCATGCATGTCACCTTGTTAGCTACTAAGACAGTCTATCACAGATATTCTCTAAGCTACTCAGTAATCAAGTTGTTAAGAGACAAGCAACATTTGCTTATCTAAATACAAGAGATAGATAGGGCATCTTCAAAAATCCCAAGAGATCTGCAGAATATGGCATTCAAAGATGTGGTCTTACATTAAGATTTCTTTTTTTGATATCGTGACATATCAGCTCCTGACAGCTCCCCTATTCTACTCCAAGTAGAAGAAAAGCATCGAAGAATCTCCAATGTGAGATGGTTGAATTAGTGGCAAGCCTATCTCTTGACATGTAAAAACTCCTTGCTTCAACTGCAGACAGACTGCTGTCCAAAAAGGACAAAACTTGGTAGCAGGGAAGTCGACAGCCTAGCTCTGCCAAGACAGGGTAGGTTAGTCCTTCACAATCCCTGCTCTACAATAAATGTCTGAAATGTCTGTCAGAGAAACAGGACCAAAAGGCTGAAGACTGATACTGGAATGTATGGAGAGAAAATGGGAACTGTCCAGGTAGTCACTGGTTTGTCATTTCTTAGTATTGGAAGCTGCAGGCCCTGCACTTCCTATACAATCAGATATATTTATCCTTCTCAGCTCTCTGAGGTGGTTGAAGAATAGACAGCTTGAGTCTCATAGCTAAATTTTGAGTTGTTTAGGAATCAAGAGGGTGTTCTAGATCTAAGAAGATGGTTATAATAGTGATGCAAGTTAGTATGAAAACTAAGTCAGTTATAGAACTTTAAACTCATGGAGATGGTTAGAAGGTAGAAGGTTAAAGTCAGGGGCCAAATATGTATGAACTGGATATTGGGAAGGTATACCGGGCCATTTAACTCTCATAAATGTGGCATATTTAATTCTGCTGTTTTGTATAGAATTTACTGTTATAAGAGAAAGAACCATTTGTTGGAATGAAAAGAGAAGCTGTTGCGGGGGGGAAGAGGGTGGAAGGGTGGGACAAGAAGGGGGAATAGGGAAGGGTTTGCAACTGAGATGTAACTTGAAAAAAAAATGAAGTACTTATTAAAAAAAAAAAAAGTCTATCTTCATGTTCCCTTTGGTGTATTGGTTGTAGCATAGTTATCCTGTACTATATTATTGTTAGATTTGGTCTTTTCACTCTGTTTTAGATTTCCTGGATGTTTTATGTTAGGATTTTTTTTTTAGAATTAACATTTTCATTTTTTATTGGAACACAGTTCAGGAAAAAAGATGTGTGAGGAGAATTCTAAGTGTTTAGGAGAATACTCCAAGTAAATAGGACAAGATTCTTGTGATCTGAGTTTTTTTTTTTAAACAGGGATTATCCTTGGGATATGTTTTATGCCTCCTCCAGATGTAGCAGATAGAAGTGGATTTGCTCCAGATTACACATTGGGATTGCTTGCTATTGTTATTCAGTGTGTTTACTGGCTGAACTGCTGTGAACTTTACTCATATAACTTTACTTTACCCTTGAAGTATAAATTGTGTGATACTCTAAATCATTGATTTTCAAATTGTTGTTTACTAACCCTTTGGAGGTCAAATGACCTTTTCACATGGACTGCCTAAGACTACTGGTAAGATGACTAGAAACACACATATCTACATTAAAATTCATAGCAGTAGAATATTACAGTTATGAAGTAAGAACTTAAATAACATTTGGGGATTACCACAACCTGAGGAATGGTTAAAGCCTCACAGCATTAGGAAGACTGAGAATTACTGCTCTAAATAAAGTTGACTATTGCATGAAACTTTGGTTTTCTTCAGGCATTGGCTACAAGGTCCCAATATTTCTAGAGTGGTGACAGTGACCAGATATTTACATTTTTCAAATTATAATAATTTTATATAATGCCCTTTAAAAGAATGAAATAATTATCTAGAACCATGTTAAAAGGCAATTAGCATACTCAAAATTTCAAATATTTATTGTTTTAGAAATTTTAAAAATATGAATTAAACTATTGATGGCTTTTTGATATTTACTTTTTGGATGCAGTCACAGATTCTTCAAATAGAATGAGCAGAGATAAATGAAAAATAGAAGAAATAGGGCAATTTAGAATGTAAAAGATAATGTTAGTGATAATCACATTATTGAATGACATGCTGAGATATTCTATGTCATTTGAAAGAGTTGCAAATCACTGTTTTAAAAGTTAGTTTTTTCTTCCTAAGCAATGTGGTCGTGTTCATAATTTAGCTAGGATCCACAGAGGTACTAATTTTAGTGCAATTAAAAAAAGAAAGAGAGAGAGAGAAAGAGAGAGAGAGAGAGAGAGAAAGGAGGAAGGAAGGAAAGAAAGAAGAGAGAGAGAGAGAGAGAGAGAGAGAGAGAGAGCTGAGAAGTACCAGGTGGGAAATATCTCCACATCATTAGTATGCAGTGCTTACCTATAGGATTGATATTTTTCCGTAGGATTAATTTAAGTTTTAAAATGTATAAATTACCTAAGCAATCATTTTAATATTGACATGCACACAATATATGCATACATATTGGTAAGCATTAATATCTCTATTCATTTCCTGCCTCAAATATTACTTTGAAAATATAAGTAGTTAATCAGATTGTGAAGGTCACTTGTAAATCAAAAGTAAATCAAGATATTCTGTGGAATGATGAAAGTCAATGTTGAAATTGTTGAAGTTATAGAAATAAAAACATGTATTGCTAAAAAATACCAATTTTATAGTAACTTAAAAATGTAATAAAATGTAAGTAACAGTAGCAGGCAAACAAAAAATCTTTTATTGTGGTGGAAGGGGTGTAAAAGTATAAAGAATAAAATAAAACAGAATATATTACAAAAATGCTATATAACTGAGACATAATTTGTCAGGGGATCAATGGATTGAGGTCCAAACACAGCACAGAATATTAGAGTAGATCTCCAAGGTTACGGGGATGATTGAATAGATAGGCAAGAACTTGTAATTAGGTATATCTCATTATTGCAGTGTTACTGCTATATGGAAGATGAGTTAGAGTGAGTAACTTTAGAAATAAAGAGAAATTACTTATAATATTATTTTCTATCTATCTCTCTTTATATTTATGTGTGTGATTATATATGTGTGTGATATATAATATATATACATATCATATATATCATAAATAATATAATATAATAAATGTAATATATTCACTCCTTTATCCCTCCAAATTTTCCTTTTGTCTTGTTCTTCTTACTCAATCCCAAATTCATAGTTTTCTTTAAATGTATGTGTGTTTTCTGTGTGTGTGTGTGTGTGTGTGTGTGTGTGTGTGTGTGTGTGTGTGAATTTATACCTTGCTGAACCCATTTTTGTTGGTCCTATGTAACGTATTTAATAAAGATCTTTGGGATTAAATAATGTATCTGAAAGTTTATTTCCTAGAGAAATCTGATCCTTTCTTTCCTGGAAGCCATTGATAACATGCAGCTCTTAATTTAGAGATGGAACTTGTATACTTAACTTGTAGATGTTAAGTATACACCTTAACCTGTCAACTTGTGTGGTGATTTAATTAGCCATATTTTTGAGAGTCAATGAATGCAACTTCCTTGTCACATCTAGAAATGTCTATCTAGTATCAGAGGTCATTTTCTTCTAGTCATCACAATGTTTCCACTCCATCTTTGATGATGTTCTGCTAGCCTTATCTGCTGGGCATGTCATGCTCAGTTGTTTTCTGCATTTGAAATGTTTGTGTATTTCAGTAGTCACTTCCCAAGGAAAGATTTGAGGGACAGTCCAAGTAGAATAAACTTGATTATTTAAAATGAATGATCCAGGAGTTTGAACAATACCTTCATCTAAATTATTTTATCACTCCTCCAAAGAAGGTTGAACAACTATTATGAAAATGTTGTCATTTTTCCCCTGTCCCAAGAACCTATCATTCTTACTAGAATTTTAAGCTCCAAATCTTTATTTTCCACCTTCAGTAATAAGATGTACTGATTTAATAGATATGCATGAATGATATATGAACACAATTTTTGTTTATTTATTGCTTCAAGTTATAACTCCATCACAGTGTCCTCATCCCACACCTCTTGATTCCACCCTCCCACCCTCTCCTCCCTCTCCCACCCTTTCCACTCCTCCAATGTGTAGTGTCCTACATATCAGCCCTTCTCAGCTCAACAGTCATATGAAGGCTAGGGGCTTCCTCTTGCACTGGGGGCCAACATGGTGGCACTCCTAGGACAAATTATCCCCTTAATAGGTAACAAAGTCTATGTTCCTGATCCTTTTGGTGTATTGGTTGTAGGATAGTTATCCTCTACTATATGGCTAAAATCCAATTATAAGTAAGTAGATGCCATGTGTATCTTTCTGAGTCTGGGTTAGCTCAATTAGGATGAGCTTTTCTAGTTCCATCTATTTGGCTGCAAATTTCATGATTTCCTTGTTTCTGATGGCTGAGTAATATTCCATTGTGTAAATGTACCACACATTTTTATATCCATTCATTGGTTGAGGAACATCTGGGTTTTTTCCAGTTTCTAGCTATTACAAATAAGGTTGCTATGAAGATAGATGAGGATATGTCCTTGTGGTTTGGTGAGGAATCATTTGGGTAGATACCCAGAAGTGGTATGGCTGGGTCTTTAGGTAGGGGCTCTTCCAAGTTTTCTAAGATATCGCCAGGCTGATTTCTATAGTGGTCGTACAAGTTTGCAGTCCCATCAGCAATGGAGGAGTGTTCCCCTTTCTTCACAACCTTGCCAGCATGTGCTGTCATATGAGATTTGATGTTAGCCATTCTGACAGGTGTGAGAGGGAATCTCAGAGCTGTCAAGTTGCATTGCTCTGATGATTAAGGATGTTGAACATTTCTTCACCTATCTAATGAGTATACCAACACTATTTAGATAGGTGTAATTAAGATAGTATCCTAATTGATGTGTAACCCAAATCTCAGAGACAAGACATGGTATATATTCACTGAGAAACATTTCTTGTCTCCACAGACCAATTTGAGAGGATATTTGTAAAATAACAAATGATAAATGCTTTTTAAAGGAAATTTGGTCTGTAAGTTTTGACATTTTAGTATCTTTTCTTTTTGCTATGACTAAATATCTGAAAATGGTGAATTTAAAGGAGGAAAGTTTTATGCTTGAAGCTGGAGGTTATCTTTCCATTATGACACAGTGAACAGAATAGCAATGGAGTGCAAGATATCAGGATCAGGAACAGTAGTAGGCTGGCTAGTGTGTCTAGAATGAGATTCAGAGAGTGAAGTAAAGTGGCTTCTGGTTATAAACCTCCAAGTCTACCCCCTACACTGACTTTCCACCTTCTAAGCCTCTACAACCTTCCAAACAGCATTCTTCGCTAGGGATGAATATTTCAAGCACATAGGCATGTGGAGGACTTTATACACCCAAACTATAATAACTGTAGGATAACTTGTTATATGCATAATAATATCATTGATATATACTTATTAGAAAAAAACTAGTGACCTACTCAAGTTGCTTGAGAACTCGGTTAGCATGCACATAGCCTACAAGCATTCTGCCTTTTAAGTTAAGGAGCCACAGCTTGAATCTTAAACAAACAAACAAAAAACTAAAACAAATGATTTATTAGCTTTTCAACAACTCATGTGTAATTTACAACAAATTATTTCATACTTGGCATTTCTTTCCCACCTTCTTCTCCTTCTTCTAAATAACCCAGATCCATCACCACACCCCCACCCTTCCCACTTTCATGTCATTTTTTAAAAATCATGGTTTTGGGAAACAAGCAATGATGTGTGGTGCATCCATCAAAAACCACACCATTAAATAAATCTAAGTCTCCCTTTTCCAGAAACTATCAGCTTTCAATATTTCTTTAATTAAGAGCCAGGGGTCTCATGAGACTCTCTTATCCATGTTGAAATATTCAGATATTCGATTCTGTTTTGAATTTGAAGAGCCATACCAGCTTCTGCAAGCTCATGAATAGAGAGGTCCTGTCATATACAGATGGCACTAATTTATTAAGGTCCTCACTAATTTCTTACTCTTAAAACTTTTCTATGCCTTCCTTCCCAATTATCCTTGTGACATACATTGAGAAAATATGTGATACACTTTCCTCTTATGACTGAATATTTCATAGTGTCTGCATTTGTTGTTGGTTTTTTTAGATTGTATTTTGATTGCATTTTCCTCCTTTGCCTACCTATCAAATCCTTCCATATTGCTACACCTACTGTACTTCAAATTCACAGTCTGTTTTTCCATAATTTATTGTTTTATGCAGATGTGTGTATATGTATATACATTCCTAAGTATAATTTATTGAGTCCATATAATGTCATTTTAATGTGTATTTTTAGGGTTGACTATTTGGAAAATCAATTGATATGCTCTCCCTGGGGAGGGCTACTTCTCTTGCTCCCAGTTTTAGTCAGTTGCTTAGAGTTCTTTAGTGCAGGGTTGGGGTCTTATAGTTCTTTGTGCAGGGTTGAGGTCTTATAGGTCTTTGTGCAGGGTTGAGGTGTCCTGGGATTTTCCTCATTCATTTTAACATGCTCATTGGCATCTTCCTTGTCAAATTTCATTTGGGCAGTCATGTTAATGAGACTTTATAGTATATATTTTAATGTTTCTAGGAGAAGTAATATCATAGGGAAGTCCTGATTCGATGGCTCTTGCAATCTTTCACCACTCTCTTCTACAATGTTCTTTGGGCCTTAGATGTGGGAATGTTTTATAGATGTATCCCTTGTGACTAGACTCCACAACTCTGCATATTTATTGATTGTGGTTCTGTTCTGGTCTCTGTTTAAGACATGTTTACTAGATGAGGGCTGAGGTTTACACTCATTTGTGGTATAGCAGCATAGGTTTATATGTGGTTATTAGAGATTATGCTGCTTTAGTAAATAAGAGTTTGTAGATTTTCCTCCAATCATGATTTTACTAGCACTGCTTAGTTATCTAGATTCCAAGTACAGGTCATGGGACCTGTGTTATTGATCTGGGCTTAAGTTCCAATAAAGAGCAGTTAGTTACTTCCAAGATATATGTGCCACTACTCCACATGTTCTGTTTGGTTACCTCTGAAATGGAAGGTAAATTTCTGTCTCTGGTGAGGACTAGATTTCATGGTACCAGTAGGTATCATATAAAGTCCTGTAGTGGAGTCAACCAGCAGCCCTAGCCAGCTATGAAGTATATGAATACATCAAAGTGTTTTTCTTTTAATCACTACCCACTGCACAAAAGATTTTCTTTGATAAAGACTGAGAGCTGCATTAATCTATGGACCAAGAGATTTGAGTTTATACAATAGTGTGGTTGATATTATGCTCACTTAGAAAAGTAACAGTTAATTTCTGGAGCTTATATGCTCTTCAACATTGGATATTTATTCATGTGAATGATATATTCGTTCCCTACTGTGAAGGGAACTTTTCAGGCGATCATAAAGTAACAGGTTAACCTCACAATAATCATGACACTAACGCACATATGGTTTTGTCTTGCCATTTCAGTAATTTAGTCATATATTACAACGTTAACAGCTCGGTAAAACTGGAAAGGAGTTCTGATAAGTTTTATCTTCTACAAACGTGCATAATACATTGCTATACTATGAGAACTAACTTGCAGGGAGAAAACTTTCTGTTAGTAATGACATGATCACTATGTGTCCTGGGACAAATTTTGTGGTGTATTCAGTAATCACATTTCTGCACCAGTTTCTGGGTGGCATCCAAAAGTAAGAGCAATGGCGATAGCTTGTATTATATTGGGTGACCACAGAACATCTCTGATCAACAACTGTGTGATAGTGGAGATATCCCACACCTAGTACTGGGCTTTTTATTTGATAACCCATGGCTTCTCCAAGGAGCACCATTACCTATGTAAGGTAGCTACAATTAAACTCCAAATACACAATACTTACATAGCTTTTTCAAACATCTTTAACATTATTGTCCTCTCTATCCTTCCTCTTTCTAACTCTCCTACCCTCTCTGCTCATTTAAAATTTGTTTGCCTTATTTTCATTTCACTTCATATATGCCATCTTTGTTATCCAGATTTATATGAGTATTTAAGAATAAATACTGGAGTGGTATACAGAAGATATTCAGGATCCAACTATTTTTACTAAAAAATAATCCTTGAAAATGATGCCAAAAGTCAGCTGTCATAATTTTATCCTTTATTCACAATATGCAGTATTTTTCTATTTTCCTCTGGATATCAGTTCTCAAATAATTTCTTCTCATATTTTGTGTCAAACTTTCCTTTATGAAATCATCTCATGCTTTTTACTAGCATGTCTCAAGAGGTAATAAAGGTTCAAAGTGAAATTAATTGTGTAATTTAGCATGGATTAACACTTTAAGCTACACTAAGGCTAAAGTGCTGATAGTGAAATTGCGTAGGGAAAGTGCAGCTATATTGAAGATATCTGGGAGATGGATGACGCTTTGCTCATCCTTTTAAAATCAGATTTTACGGATGCAGGCAAAATATGATCATCTGTCTCAAATACAATCATCATCATCATCATCATATTCAATGCATACAAATTTAAAAAATGAATGCCATAATTTTTTTGTCATTTATTATTAGTTGACACCGTTCAGAAGTGAACTATGTTTTAGAATTCATTAACTTTTAGTATTTAACTGATATGCATAAGGAAATTTAGTAGAGGGTATACACAAGACACAATGCATTTTAAATTCAAAATTCTTAACGAGCTAAAGTACTGATAGACTGCTTTCTTAGTTAGGTTTTATTGGGGTGAAGAGACACCATGAGCACGACAACTCTTATAAAGGAAAACATTTTAGTAAGTCTGGCTTGCAGTTCATAGGTTTAGTCAATTATCATCATGACAGGAAACATGGTGGCATGCAGGCAAACATGGTGCTGGAGAAGTAACTGAAAGTTCCATATCTGAATCCATAAACAGAAAGAAGAAAGAGAGCCACTGGGTCTGGCTTGAGCTTCTGAAACCTCAAAATAGAATTTCAGTGACACATTTCCTCTACTATGGCCACATTTCCTAATAATGCCACTCCCTTTGAGTCTATGGGAGCCATTTTCATTGAAATAATAACTGCTATGTCTATGGAGATATAGTTGCACTTTTCATATGATATATAATGTAACAGAAATTAATAAGAAAAGTTATAACCAGTTAAGGGAGAGACAATAGATGTGTTGAGCCTTCTTATTTACTTTCCCTTTCTAACACAAAGGATTGAAACTTGGACCCCATGTTCTGTAGGAAGCATTCTGGCTATAGCCTGTATCCCCAGTCCAGAACATCTGATGTCTAAGACACAACTAATCAAATACATGCATTGAGAAACAAGAAGTTATTTTTTTTGTAAACAGCAATGCATACTCTGAGTAAATCTGCCTTTGTTTTTTTGCTAACAATGAAGTACAATAATGATCTTTCAGAGGTATGCAACATGTCAGAAATTCGTGTGAGAATTTTAACTAGAATATTCTATTTTAATATATAATACAACACTATAAACAAATTGTCGCTCATGTTCTTATTTGTTTTTGATATTCAAGGGAATTGAAGGCCTATGGAGACCTAGAATTCAATACGAATTTGTGTTCTGTTTTAGGGTCCAGACTGTTTTCATTTAATATATAGATGTTGCTAGATTTAGTTTATCACCAACTGTGTAAGATTCCTGTGTCTTGTGTGACTTAGAATATAGAAGGAAAAAGATATTGAATGATATGTCAGCAGGTAGTTGACAAGTTAGAGTGGCTTGATTCTTACCAAAGGGCTAATGAAATTTTGTTTTCTTTACCAGAAACCTTCCTGTTTTTCATGTATTTTCCAAGTTTTAAGGTTGAATTATATATATATGAGATTTTTCGCAGTTCTTGATGTCACATTTCCTCCCAGGGTAGTCACAGATGTAACACTTTTGTTCTAATCATTAGAGTCCTACACTTCTACTCTTTGGCTTTATTTGATGTTCATTATGACACACAGATGCTGCTGTAATAGCCTTTAGATCTCTAATAAGTAGCTACTTTGAATTTGACAATAATTTTTGTGTTTTATATTTTTACTTTTTGAAACAATTTTCACTCTATAGCTTTTGTTGGCTTAATATTCACTGTAGAGATCAGGGCTATCTCTCTCAGAAAACTTGCATAAGGATCCTGAGTGCTGAGATGACAGATGGCTACCACCTTGCCTGGTCTTAACTCTCAGTTTTCATAATGACTGCACTGTCATAAGTTATCATATTATACATGATATTCTTTCTTAGCTTTTGAATGTTTGACTAATGCTTCAAACAACAGAAAACAAAACAAAACACAGCAAACCTACTGATAAGTCTCCTTCCAATAGTAAATGAACATAAATTTCCAGTGAATAAAATCACAACCAGGGGGCTGGAGAGATAGCTCGGTGGTTAAGAACACTGACTACTGTTCCAGAGGAGCGGGGTTCAATTCCCAGAACCCACATGGCAGCTCACAACTGTCTGTAACTTCAAGGTCTAACACCCTCATACAGACATGCATGCAGGCAAAACACCAATACACAGAAAAGAAAAATAAATAATTAAAAAAACATGCCCAGGAAATGTACAGTAACCTTGTACATAGTGAAATCATATGAAATTTTATAGAAACATTTTTGAGCATCCATAGTATATTATTACTAATATGTATACACATAACTCAAACATACATGGAAATTCTACATTCAAGTTTACTCAGCTTCTGTTATTTAATTACTTTTCTTACATAAATCAAAGATCTATTGTTGAATAATTGAGATTTATGTATAAAGACAAAACTTTACATCGTCTCTAGATTTCATTTTTCTGGCCATGATAATCTTATTATTATCATTGATCAATAAGTATTTTTGTTTTCCTGGCCACTATTCCCACCAAGTGATCATCAACACTAGAAGTAATATTTTATTTAATTATATTACTTTCTTTATAAAATGTACAATATTCATAACATTTAATCATGGCAATTAGTTATATGAGCAAATATTCATTTCTCTTCATCAAAGAAGAACAAGTTCCCATGAGGCAGAGAGAGAGAGAGAGAGAGAGAGAGAGAGAGAACTTTTTTGATTGAAAGCAACAATTGTGAGGTGAAATGAGACAGGGGGCTTTAAGAAACTATAATTAGCAGTGACAAGGAAACAATTTTGTTGTGCACCAAGAAAGCAGACCTAAGATACTGAGGCTAAAAATGCAGTCTTTGCAAACCCAGTAGTCTATCACATGTCTTCTTTCAGTGTACCATTCCTTAAATTGTTAATACAATTAATCCCCTATTAAATTGAGGGTTGAAATGGATTCATAATCATATGGGATATGAAATCTTTGTAAGAAAATAAAGAACATTAATGATGCTTGCATTAATTCAAATACTAAAAGTATTTTAAAGCACAGATTAGGTTATAGCTTTGCATTTGGTGACGTTGGACAGGTAGTTGTGCATATCTTCAGATTTCTTTCCTTGTATGTCACACCATGTCTTTTTGTCTGAAAGAGATCACCACAATTAAAATGTCTAATAATCCGTTCTCTACCCACTTATTCTGTACTTCCATGTTCTCAGTTTTCTACCCATAATGTTGTGTAAAGCAGTTGTGTTTTGGTGTGTAGTAAGGAATCCAAAATGACAAGAAGCCTTGACTAGATGGCATACTCATGCTTCTGGTTTAAAAGACACCTTCTCTCCTTTTCCAAGTCCTTCCACCATATTAACCAGGTGATAGGACTAGAAAACAAATGGCTCCAGGATCAGTATACCTAGAGGTAGTACTTTAGAAGATTAGGTTGAAAACCTATGTTCCCACAAATGGTTAAGCCTACAACAGTTATATGATTGATGCAACTCTCTGGGCTGCATATACTTGTGGGAAAACTTACTAATTACAAATTTACTTTGTATATATAGGAAAATTATATATATATAATCTAATATAATGTGTCTTGCTACTACAAGCCATCAGATCTTATGATTGTTGTTTTGAGTTTGAAATATTTTTCAGAACCTCACATGTTTATCATGGTGCATAGGTGATATATAAATGGCAGGGAATTTTAAAGTCTTTAGGATACAGGATCTAGCTGGAAGAAGAATGGTTACTAGGGGCAAGTCCTTGTGGAATTAATGCCTTGATGTCTTATCTCATGTTTTCTGCTTTCTTTCTGCTGCTATGTGAATAGCCAGGTATTCTAACTACTATGAACCTTTTAGACATAACATACTTAATGTGATGGACAACAATATACTGAAATTATGAATTAAATGTAATTCCTGTTTAAAACTGTTTTGTTAATATTTTGTTAGGGACTAGATAAATAAGTAACACATCCCTTAACCCTTCAAATAAAAAAAACCCTTCAATACCTATACAAGGAGAAAATTTAGTCTTCAATTCTCATATTTAAAATAGAAACCTAATTTGAGTTTATGACAGTCATTCTCCTTGCTTTAGCATTCTGGAAATTATTAATCATAAATTAACACTTTATATTATATGGAATCAAAAGTAATTCTACATATATGTATGGTATTCTATGCTTTATATCTCTACCTAAACAGCCATCCATTTGATTTATTCTGTGATTTTTATGACTGCATATGTTATTTTATGGTTTGGCGTGCATTTATTAATATTTTCTCATAGTCCTTTCATTTTTCCTCTTTATGTCCAACCTATCTTAAATCTCTCTCTAAAAATAAAATTTTAAATTCTCTAATCTGTGGACTCTTTTCAAATCACCTAACATTTTCACCTTCTCCTGATACACAGCTGTTATTATCCCTTTGCTAGACGTGTGTCTCCTGTAAAATTGTATTGGTGAGAACATGCCTGGGGCAATAAAAGACAGTTATTTCTCTGATAGTCATCTCATAGTAAATTATTTCAATAACTCCTTTCAAAAAATGTGATCTCCTAATGTTTTAACTGACATGAAAGCTGTTGGGAAATTGTTACTGATGGTATATGGAGTGGGAACTACTTAACTTGTGTATGTGTGTGTGTGTCTGTGTGTGTGTGTGTGTGTGTGTGAGTGTGTAATACTAAGAAAGTCATCATTACAGATAGGAATGTAGAGTTAGAATATATGTTGAAAACATTACTACCAGAGAATTAGGCAGTATACAACAAATCTACAATGTCTGTAGAGATGAAATGACCACAATATGCACATTTGAATAAGTGTGCCAGACTGATGTGTTTTCACTCTCAGACTCCAATTATCTGGACTATCTTGGCTATCTACCCTAATAACCTGTGGGGTTTTTAAAATTTTTTTTTTTACTTATTTTTTAACTGATGTAGAAAAGATGGCTGCCCATCCTGAAGTTTTAAGTGAACACCAGACACCCAAGACCATCTATATGAGATTTAAAGACAATAGGCTACATACTCAAAACTGCCTGAGCTAAAATCCCAGAAGTTAATAAAATTCACTAAATATGTCCAAAGTACAAAGTTCTCCTGTAGCAATTACAGTGCCTTCATAGTTCCCAAAGTAAAATTTTAGAATAGCTGAGCAATATAATACATATAACTATATCATAGCACTTAGCACATGTTCATTTAACAAATACATATGTGCAATTTAGATATGCCACACATGGTTTTATTTGTTATCCAACTATATAGAATATTATTTTTACTTTTCAGAAGTGAAGGATTAGGTTCTATCTTTGTCTCTAAATTCACACAGCAAGTGAATGTGGACACAGCAATGCAGACCCAGTCACAGAGCTCTTCAATCCAAAATTTTAAACTCTTTTCTCAAGAACATTTCATTCATATTTAATCCTTTGAAAACCAATCTTTTTTGAACAGGACCAGGGTCACTAACAACCCTTCCTAGGTAATCATTTAAAAAAATGAATGGTAACACTAAAACATTTATTATTATTCCAGAAATTTCTAAATAATTCTTAAGGCCTATTGTTTTATAGAATATATATTTCTTCTCATTTCTCTAGAACAGCCTAGGCAAATTAATCATTTTCCAAATAGCACTACATTTTTATGTTCTGGAACTGAACAACTTGACATTTGGTGCCTATGATGCACTTGTGCTATTTCCAAGCAACCACCACAACAAACCTTGGAAATAGAGATGAGGTCAAATCCCATCATCCTTACTTTGAAAGGAGTTCAGGGGTTCAAAGAACTTACAAGGCTAGGGAGTCTAAAGGCTTTACTTGCATTTCTGAGCACATCACATTACTCTGAGCCAAATGTTGTTTAAGGTTTCTTGATGTTTTCTGTTCCTGTACAAGGGAAAATAGCAATGAACAGAAGGGAATACTGACGGGCTAATGAGATTTTAATGATGAAAGCCAGAGAGATGGGGACATGCAGGTCTTCTAATCCATGCAAATTGATATTTGTGTAATTACTGAGTGACTATAATTAGCCTTACTTCACTCTTAAATAGAATATCTTAGTGTTATTTGCACCATGGCAGAAATTCGTTCCAGTTTCAGTGATTATCAACAATATGTAATTTAAAATATATGTGATCATTTGATAATTTATAGACAAGAAGAAAGATATACATGCACACAGAGAGAGAGAGAGAGAGCGTGAGTGAGCAAGAGAGAGAGAGAGAGAACAAAATAGTGTAAAGCCCACAGCTTCACATATGTAATTATTAGTCTCTGGATTTAATAAATTAATAAATCTGTTCACTGAAATATGTGGAAATAAATTATTCAATAAGTGAATTCTTTCCAACTCTATTTCTCTCTTTTATGAAACTGCAATGTAATAACCATTAGGCTGAAAGAAGGGTATCAGAATAAATAAGAAATGTTCTGAGGATTGTCACTGGTTATAACTGTGAAAACTCATGAGAGTAATGGTTTTAACAAAAGGAAATGTATCTCACTAAATATTACTGACATTTAATTTGATGACACTTCTCCCATTGTAGGAGCTTGTTTTTCAGAACAAAATGTAGTCGAATTATTTACAAAATGAATTCAGAAGTCATCAGGCTCACCAGGAACCAATTTTTTTTTTTAGAATTTACTGTGCTGCAGAAGCAATTTTTGATGAGTTGGGGATTTTACAAATTCATTTAAAATATTTATGAAGTAAATACTAATGTGCACATTTTAGAACAGAACTAAGAAAATGACTTAACTTTTCAAATGAATTTTAAGCTGACCATCTTCTGCAATAAAGTTTGATACTCTGATCATTAGATATCTTCTGTCTATCACATGATGGTTTTTAAACAGAAACTTGATCTTCATTTTGGTAATTAAACAAGTTCTAGTTTCAATTTACTTCAAATTTATGTAGGGGTGCAATGCATCATTTCCCCAGTTTAATTTATCATATGGTTTGTTACAGGTCAATGAGGTAAATTATTAACAAACTCTCACCTAAAAATAATCCAATAGTAAAAATAAAGTATATTGAGATAACAGATTAAAGTGTATTTATGTATAAGATATTGTCAACATTTTCTAATTGTTATTTTGAAATATGGCTCAGCCATACTGATATCCTTTGGCTATGCTGCAGCAGAAGGCAGTGTTGATGTCCAAGGTATGTACTGTCACCTGATACCATACTGATGTGTGCAGCAATGCTGAAGCCAGAGACCATGTCTGTGTCCATGGTTGGAACTGTTACCAGAAACCATGTAAAATTCCATGATCTGTGCTCCTGCATATTGTGAAGAGCAAGGAAGCTACCTTTGTAGTAGTATCCATGACTGCAGGTACACGGTTGAGAAAGAGAGACATAGAAGGCTTCTTTGACAACCCTTCCTCAGACAGAAAGACATAAAAGAGAACTCTTTAAAATTCTGATAAAATAGCTGACATGCATCTATCCAAAATTGATGGCTTCTGACAGGGATGCAGGTGGGGAGGAACTCAGTTTTCTTGAAGAGATTGGCCACTGAGAGATTGACCATCCTCCAGTGAGTACATGGGCAATACAAATTGAACTATTTGCCAGACCGACCTCCATAGTGGTTGCACAAGCCTGCACTCCCACCAGCAATGGAGGGGGGTTCCCCTTTTTTCCACACCCTCACCAGCATGTGCTATCATTTGAGCTTTTGATCTTAGCCATTTTGACAAGTGTGAGATGGAATCTCAGAGTTGTCTTGAGTGGCATTTCTCTGATGATTAAGGATGCTGAGCATTTCTTCAAGTGTCTCTCAGCCTTTAGGAATTCCTCCTTTGTGAATTCTCTGTTTAGCTCTTTCCCCCATTTTTAAATTGGATTATTTGGTTTCTTGAGTTCTTTGTAAATTTTGGATAATAGCCCTTTGTCAGATGTGGGGTTGGTGAAGATTTTTTCCCAATCTGTAGGCTGCCGTTTTGTTCGAATGACAGTTGTCTTTTGCCTTAGAGAAGCTTTTCAGTTTCATGAGGTCCCATTTATTGATTGTTGGTCTTAGGTTCTGAGCTGTTGGTGTTCTGTTCAGGAAGTTGTCACATGTGCCAATGATTTTGAGGGTTTTGCCCACTTTCTCTACTAGTAGATTTAGTGTAACTGGGCTTATGTTAAGGTCTTTGATCCACTTGGACTTAAGTTTTGTACAAGGTGATAAGTATGGGTCTAATTTCATTCTTTTACAAATGGACATCCAGTTGGACCAGCACCATTTGTTGAAGATGCTGCCCTTTTTCCATTGTGCGGTTTTGGCTTCTTTTTCAAGATTAGGTGACCATAGGTGTGTGGGTTCATTTCTGGGTCTTCAATTCGATTCCATTGATCCACTGGTCTGTTTCTAAACAAGTACTATGCTGTTTTTATTACTATTGCTCTTTAGTACAGCTTGAGATCTGGGATGGTGATACCTCTAGATGTTTTTTTTTAATTGTACAGGATTGATTTAGCTTTTCTAGGTGTTTTTGTTGTTCCATATGAAATTGAGAATATCTTTTTCCAGGTCTATAAAGAATTGTATTGGTACTTTGATAGGAATTGCATTGAATCTGTATATTGCTTTTGGTAGAATGGCCATTTTTATTATGTTGATCCTACCTATCCATGAGCATGGGATATCTTTCCATCTTCTGATGGCCTCTTCAATTTCTTTCTTCAAAGGCTTGAAGTTCTTGTTGTACAGGTCCTTTACTTGCTTGGTTAGAGTTACCCCAGGTATTTTATATTGGAGGTCAGTCTGGTGATATCTTAGAAAAGTTGGGCCCAGCCATCCCACTTCTGGGTATACATCCAAATGACTCCTCACCAAATCACAAGGAAGTTGCCTCATCTATGTTCATAGCAGCCTTATTTATAATAGCTAGAAACTGGAAACAACCCATATATCCCTCAACTGAAGAATGGATTAAAAAATCTATGGTACATCTACACAATGGAATACTACTCAGCTATCAGAAACAAGGAAATTTTGCAATTTGCAGCCAAATGGATGGAACTAGAAAAGCTCATTCTGAGTGAACTAATCCAGACTCAGAAAGATGCTCATGGCATCTATTCACTTATAGTCAGATTTTGGCTATATAGTACAGGATATCTATTCTATAACCAATGCTCCAAAGGGAACAGGAACAAACTTTTTCTTCCTGTCAATGAGACACTTTGCCCTAGTGGTGCTGCCTTGTAGGCCCCCAGTGTATAAGGAGGCTCTTGGCCCTCATATGACTGCTGAACTGGGGAGGGGGACCGTTAGGTAGGGACACTCTACTCCAGAGGAGTGGGATGGAAGGGTTAAGGGGTAGAGGGTGGGAGGGCGGGACTGGGAAGGGTTGAAAGAGGCCACTATGATGGAGATGTAACCGGAAGCAATAAAGCAATAAAGAAATAAATTTTTTTAAAAATTGAACTTCTTGTTCTTGTTCTTCTTCTTATTCTTGTTGTTGTTCTTGTTCTTATTATTGTTCTTCTTGTTCTTTTTCTTCTTCTTCTTCTTCTTCTTCTTCTTCTTCTTCTTCTTCTTCTT
>CAJQZJ010033120.1:4540403-4586784 GCA_907164525.1 Lophiomys imhausi | reverse complement strand
TTCTTCTTCTTCTTCTTCTTCTTCTTCTTCTTCTTCTTCTTCTTCTTCTTCTAGCTGAAGGTCACAAGGCTTTGGGGCAGATAGCGGTACATGAGTTAAAATTCCCAAATAATCTATAAAAATATTTTGTTGGAAAGAATGTTTGAAAAAACACTGACCACAATAAAGGTCCATTATTTTTAGCAAAAACTTTGTCAACTTCACATAGATTTATGTAAGCAGTCTTTTGTAAAGTGATTAATAATGGTGTCTTGTTTTCTATAAATATATTTCAGTTATAAGCATCATAAATGTGACATATTTCATCAAATACATAGTACAAAGGTATAAATTGCATCTAATTAGGAATAAGAGAGCCATTAACCTTTGAGATAAAATATGCTTACAGATGAAAAAGAAATGGCTGATGATTAGTGAAGTCAGGAAAGGGAAAAGAGGGGCAGGACCAGGAAGCCAGGGAAAAAGAAGAGGTGCTGGACTGAAACCTCTGCATTTTCGGATCACATTTTTCAAGCTAATGTTTTTATACTGTTTATTATTTTATGTTTTGAGTTTAATTGATAATTATAAATTTTAATTATTACATTTTTCTTTATTTTCTGTTTTATAATTTTATTTCTTAACTATATTCCATTGTGATTGTAATCCCCTTCCTCCCCTACTCCAGCCCCTTTCTCATATCTTTCATCCTGTTCTCTTCATAAAATGGGAGTCCCATGAAACATCCCATTCCAGCACATTCAGTTGCATCAGGACTGAGGGCATCCTTTTCCATTGAGGCCAGGCACCTCATCCCTTTAGGAGAAAGTGATCAAAAAGTAAGCATTGGAGTCCATGTCAGAGACATCTCTCATTCCACTAGTTAGGTGACCCACTTGATCACTAAGCTGTCCATTGGTTACATATGTATAGGAGGCTTAGGTCCAGTTCATGCATGTTCTTTGATTAGTGGTTTAGTCTCTGTGAGCCCCCAGGGACCCAGGTTAGTTGTCTCTGTTGATCTTATGGAGTTCTTGTCTCCTATGGGTTTGTCTATCCTTCCCCCCATTTTTTCACATGATATCCCAAACTCCGCGTAATATTTGATGATGAGTCTCAGCCTTTGTTTGGATCTTCTGTGGCATGGAGCTTCTCAGAGGACAGTTACGCTATGCTCCTGTGTACAAACATAACAGAATATCATTAGTAGTGATAGGGATTGGCTCTCTTCCTTGGGGTGGGTCTTAGGATCGGCCTGTCATTGGTTGGACAGTCCCTAAATTTCTGATATATCTTCATACCTGCAAATATTGTACACAGGGTATATGCTGGGTTGAAAGTTTTGTTGGTGGGTGATTTTTCTCCCTCCGCTAGAAGTAATACCGAGCCAGAAGGAGCCACCTTCAGTCTCCGTATCCCCTGCGGCTAGGAGTCTCAGCGAGAGTCACCACCATATCATCCAGGGGCCTACCCTGTCGCTGGTCACCAGATTGGCTCAGAGATCCCTGACATTCTTAAATTTCTCGTCTTTCTCCCTACCCTCTCTCCTTCTGCTCCTGCTCTCCCCTCAACTGATCTCCTCTTTCTTTCCTTTCTCTATCCTTTTCCTACCCAGTTCCCTCTCTTCAACAACTTCTACTGTCTATTCTATTTCCCTTCTGAAATTCAAGTATCTTTCCTGGGGCCCTATTATTTAGCTTCTTTGGGTCTCTGCATTGTAGCATGGTTATCCTGTACTATATGGCTAACATCTGTTTATAACTGGATCCATACTAGGTGTATCTTTCTGGGTCTGGGTTACTTCACTCAAGATGATATTGTCTAGTTCCATCCATTTGCTTGCAAATTTCTTCATTTCCTTGTTTTTAACAGCTGAATAGTATTCCATTGTGTAAGTTTACCACATTTTCTTTATCCATTCTTTCATTGAGGGACATCTAGGATGTTTCCAGTTTCTGACTACTATGAATAAAGCTTCTATGTCCTTGTGGCATGGTAGCACATCTTTGGGTATATGCCCAGGAGTGGCACATCTGGGTCTTGGGGAAGAACTAGTCCCAATTTTCTGAAAAACCATCAGATTGATTTCCAAACATGTTGTACTAGTTTGCACAATGTTGTTGGTCCCACTCCCACTAACAACGGAGGAATGTTCCTCTTTTTCTGCATCCTAGCCACCAGGTACTATGATGTGAGTTTTTGATGTTAGCCATTCTGACAGGTGTGAGATGGAATCTCAAAGTCATTTTGAATTGAATTTCCCTGATGACTAAGTATTTTTAACATTTATTGATTTATTTTTCAGCCATTTGAGAACTTTCTGTTAAAAATTCTAGGTTTAACTCTGTACCCCACTTTTTAAATGGAATATTTCGTTTGTTGATATTTACTTTGTTAGTTCTCTATATATTTTGGATATATATTAGTGCTATAGCATTACAAAAGCTTTTCAGTTTCATGAGGTCCCATTTATTGATTGTTGATCTTAGAGACTGATCTTTGAACACCTTAGATTATTGGTGTTCTGTTCAGAAAGTTATCTTCTGTGCCAATGAGTTCATGATTATTCATCATTTTCTATTATCATAGATTTAGTATATCTGGTTTTAAGTTGAGTTAGTTGATCCACTTGGACTTATGCTTTGTGTAGAGTTATAAATATGGGTCTATTTGCATTCTTGTACATGCTGACATCCAGTTAGACCATTGCCACTTGTTGAAGATGCTGTCCTTTTTCCATTGTGTGGTTTTGTCTTCTTTATAAAAAATAAAGTGTCTGTTGGTATGTGGGTATGTTCCTGAATCTTTTATCCAATTCAATTGATGCACCAGTCCATTTCTATGGCAGTACCATGCAGTTTTTATTACTATTGCTTTGTAGTACAGTTTGAAGTCAGGAATGGAGGGCCTCTAGATGTTTTTTTAATCACATAGGCTTGTTTATTGTTTTAGCTATTCTGAGTTTTTTGTTTTTTCCATATGAAATTGAGAATTGTTATTTAAAGGTCTGTAAATAATTGTGAGTTTTGTTTGTTTGCTTGTTTGTTTTGATGAGAATTGCATTGCATATGTAAATTGCTTTTGGTAGACATCTATTTTTGCTGTGTTAATCCTGCTGATACAGAAACATGGGACAACTTTCCATCTTTTTATATCTTCATCAACTTCTTTTTTTCAGAGACTTGAATTTATTGTTATACAGGTCTTTCATTTACTTGGTTTGAGATACATCATGACACTTTATATATTATCTGTGGCTATTGTGAAAGATATTATTCTCCTAGTTTCCTTCTCAGCACATTTATCATTTATGTAAAGGAAGACTACTGAATTTTTGGTTAATTTTGTATCCAGCACGTTGATGAAAGTATTTATCATCTGTAGGAATTCTCTTGTAGTATTTTGGGGGTCACTTATGTATAGTATCTTATCAACTGTGAAAATTTATATTCCTCTGATCTCCTTTAGTTATCTTATTGTTCTGGCTAGAACTTCAATAGATATGGAAAAAGTGGACAGCAAGTCTTGTCTGTGATTTTAGTGGAATTGCTTTAAAATTCTCTCCATTTAATTTGATGTTGGCTATTGGCTTACTGTATATTGCCTTTGTCACGTTTAGATATGTGCCTCATATCCTTACTTTTGCCAAGACTTTTATTATGAAGGGGTATTGGAGTTTGTTAAATGCTTTTTCCAGCATCTAATGAGATGATCATGTATTTTTATTTTTTTCTCTCAGCTTTTTTATATTATGGATTATGTTAATGGATTTTAGTATATTGAACCACTCCTACATCCCTGGGATGAAGCCTACTTGACCATGGTGGATGATGTTTTTGATGTGTTCTTGGATTTGGTTTGCAATTATTTTATTGATTATTTCTCCAACAATATTCATAAGGAAAATCGGTCTGAAATTATGTTCATTCATTTGGCCTTTGTGTGGTTAAGGTATCAGGCCTCATAGAATGAGTTTAGCAATGTTCCTTTTGTTTCTATTTTGTGGAATATTTTGAGAAGTATTGATATTAGCTCTTCTTTGAAAGTATGGTAAAATTCTATGCTGAAATTTTCTGTTCTTGGGCTTTCTCAGGTTTGGAGACTTTTGATGAGAGCTTTTATTTCCTTAGGGGTTATAGGACTATTTAACTTGTTTATTTGATTTTAGTTTACTTCTGTAAGTGCACGCTATCAAGAAAAACATCCATTTTGTCTATGTTTTCCAATTTTATGGTTTACAGTAATTTGAAGTAAGACCCAATGATTCTTTGGATTTCCTTAATGTCTGTTGACATTTTCTGCTTTTCATTTCTGATTTTGTTGATTGAGGTATTGTCTCTCTATTACTTAGTTTGGCTAAGGGTTGGTATGTTTTGTTGATTTTCCCAAAGAGCTAGCTTCTAGTTTCATTGATTCTTTGTATTATTCTCTGTTGCAGAATGTCTGATCTCTATGTGAACACCAAGAAACTGTAAAAACATGTTTCTAACTGTGGAATGCCTCAGCCTTTAATTATAGAGCTTTCTGTTTATTGTAAATGAGCACTTGTGCTGTTGATATGCTAGCAAACACTTTTAACCCAGTAGATTTAAATAAACTTAACCCTGTGTCAAGAGACAGAGCAAGAAACCAGGTGACAGGGTTTAAATAGAAAGGAGGGACAATGAGCTGAAAGGTATTTAAGACAGTATGGGGAAGCAGGTGGAGCTTTTTAGCTCTGGGCTTTTTCTTCTAGGGTTTTCAGCTCAAGAGGAAGATGAGATTTCTCTGCCTCTCTGAGGTAGCAGGTTTTCATCCCAACATCTGGTTTCTGAAGTTTTGGGGGTTTTTGTTGTTGTGTGTTTTGTTTTATTTTTGTTTTTTTGTTTTTAAAGAGCAGTTCTCCTTGTCTCTAATTTATTAATTTCACTCCTGAGTTTGAGTATGTACAGCCTTCAGTTCCTCTAGGGCATGTGAGTTTGGTTCATTTCTTTCTCTAGAGCTTTCAAGTGTGCTATTAAGTTTTAATGTGATATTTCTCCAATTTCTTTATGAAGGCACTTATTGCTATGAACTTTCCTTTTAGCACTGTTTTTCTTGTGTCCCATAAGTTTGGGTATGTTGTGCCTTCATTTTTGATGGCCTTTCGGAATTCTTTAATTTCTTCCTTCATCCAGTGGTCATTGAGTAGGGAGTTGTTCAATTTCCATGAGGCTGTAAGCTTTTTGTTATTTCTGTTGATGAAGTCTACCTTTAACCCACAGTGATAAAATACAAAGGGTTATTTCAACTTTCTTGTATTGGTTGAGACTGCTTTGTTACTGAGTATATGGTCAATTTTGAAAAAGGTTCCATGAAGTGCTGAGAAGGTATATCTTTTATGTTTGGGTGAAATTTCTATAAATATTGGTTAGGTCCATTTGATTGATGACATCTGTTAGTTTCATTATTTTTCTGTTTAGTGTTTGTCTAGATGATTTGTCCATTGGTGAGAGATGAGTGTTAAACTCTCCCACTATTAATGTATGGGAAGTGATGTGTGAATTAAGCATTTAAAATGTTTCTTTTACAAATGTGGGTGCCCTTGTATTTGCAGCATAGATGTTCAGAATTGAGATGTCATCTTGGATTTTTGCTTTGATGAATATAAAGTGACCTTCCCTATCTCTTCTGATTCGTTTTGGTCAAAATTCTACTTTATTAGATATTAGAATAGCTACTCCAGCTTGTTTCTAGAGTCCATTTTCTTGGAAAACATTTTGTTCTAGCCCTATACTGTGAGGTAAAGTCTATCGTTGCTGCTGAGGTGTGTTTATTGTATGGAACAGAATGATGGGTCCTATTTTTACATTCATCTGTTAGTCTGTACCTTTTTTGGGGGAATTGAGCCCATTGATATTGAGGGATATTAATGATCAGTGATTGTTAGTTCCTCTTATCTTGATGTTGGTTGTGGTAGTGTGTGAATAAGCTTTTTTCTTTTGGTTTTGTTTCAGTGTAGTATTTGTTTCCTGGATTTTCAAGTATGTAGTTAACCTCCTTCAGTTAGAATTTTCTTTCTAGTATCTTCTTAGGGCTGGACTAATGCTAAAATATTGTTTAAATTTGGTTTTGTCATAAACTCTCTTGTTTTCTCCATCTATGGTGATTGAAAGTTTTGCTTCGTATTGTAGTCTGGGGTGACATCTGTGGTTGCTTAGGGTCTGCAAGACATCTGACCAGGCCTTTCTGGCTTTTAGAGTTTCTAATGAGAAGTCAAGAGTGATTCTGATAGGTTTGCCTTTATATATGACTTGGCCCTTTTACCTTAACCTTTTAATACTTCTTCTTTGTTCTGTACATTTACTGTTTTGAGAATTATGTGGAGGGAAGAATTTCTTTTCTGATCTAGTTGATTTGTTTTTTTGTAAGTTTCTTGTATATTTACAGGCATCTCTTTCTTTAGGTCTGGGAAATTTTATTCTATTATTTTCTTGAAGATGTTTTCTAGTCCTTGGAGCTTAGAGTCTTCTCTTTCTTCTACTCCTATTATTCTTGGGTTTCATCTTTTCATAGTGTCCTTGATTTCTTGGATGTTTTGTGTCATGAATTCTTTAGATTTTACATTTTCCTTAACATATGTATCAATTTCTTCAATTGTATCTTCTATGCCTGAGATTCTCTCTTCCATCTCTTGTATTCTGTTACTGATCTTGTGTCTGTAGAACCTTTTCTCTTTTCTATGTTTTCCTAGTTCTAGGAGTGTCATAGCTTGTATTTTCTTTATTGCTTCCAATTCCCTTTTCAGATCTTGAATCAGTTTATTCATTTCCTTCTCCTGCTTGATTATATTTTTCTGCATTTTCTTAAGGGATTAATAATTTCCCTCTCCTGTTTAATTATATTCCTGTATTTATTTAAAGGATTTATTCATTTCCACCTGCTGAATTGTATTTTCCTGTTTTTCATGGAGGAATTTATTTTCCCCCTTTAAGGCCTCTATCAATTTCATAAGTGTAGATTTAAGGTCATTTTCTTCTGTTAAAGTTGTGTTAGGATATCCATGACTTGGCTTACTGTAGTAGTATGGTTGGGTTCTGGAGATACCATATTGTCCTGTTTATTTATCTCTTTATCTATCTATTTATATATTTATTGTGTGTGTGTTCTTGTGCTGCTGTTCCCCATCTGTTTGACCCTGGCATTAGCTGGTTGTTCCTGGTGCCCACTGTCCTTGGTGGACAGTGAGGACTCCTGAGATGAAGGCTAGATGATTCTGCAGTCCTGACATCCTCTGTGGTATGATGGGCAGGTTATGAATAGAGACTGGATCTCAGTGAGTTGCCTCAAGTCTTCTCTGTAGAAAAAAATGGCTAATTAAACTATTTAACCAGTATTTAGGTTATATTTAATTGGTTCGGTGGTTGCTAATCATTAATTTGCCATTATAAATGAGCATACAGAGACTACATGGATTTTAACAAGCCTTGGCCTGAATTGAGCAATCTTGGCCCATCTAAGCTAGCTCTTAATTCTATTACCAAATATGACCCCATATATACATATGTCCCCTTGGACTGCCATTGTCCATGCTATGGAGATGTTCCTGGCCATGTGGAATGAGGTTCTTTTCTCTAACACATGGTGTGTGTCCTTCTCCTTCCTGCTCCTGGCTGGAACGAATGAATCCTCTGTGTAAAACATAGGGTTCCTGTTCTAATCTCAGGAAGTCCCACCTTTCTCTGTCTTTGCTCAATCTTAGGCCTCAGCATTTTATTTAACCAGACATTCTATTTAATCAGAGACAATGTAAGTAACAGACAGCAAGCAGGACCAATTAATTAACATTTAGAATGCTTAACACCACCCTATCAATTCCCTCCTTTTGTCTAATAAAAAGGCTAATTTTTTTATCTCATATAGTAAAAACAATAAGAACAAATATGAAACAATCAAGAAAACCATATACAAATGTTACACACATAATGTTTAGCCTATTTGTATCAGGCAATCTTGAAGAAGAAAAACATCATCTATCTATCTTGGTGTGTCTAAAGTTCAGAACCTAAATAATTTCTATCATATCCTATATTTATAAACCTAAACATTTTATTTAGACTTGAAAATATCCTTTTAAATCCTAAACAACTCAAGTTCACTTGAAATTTTATAACTATTATGCCTTCAACCCCATCAAATACATAAGAAGGGATAAAGTTATTATTTGAGTGAGTAGGAAGCAAAGGAGAGCACCTTCCAAAAAGAAATATGACAATCTGTTGCCCAGATAGTCCCAAATATCTCTCAGTATCATTGGAGCATCATCTTCAGCCTTCTGGCCAAGCATTTTTCACAGACTAAATTGTGCAGCAGGGAAATAAGAAGGATTTTCCCATTCTGTCTCTGCAGAATCAGCACATCAAATTACCTGCATTTAAGCTCTGGTCCATCTTTGAACTGTAGAGTCTGTTGAGAGAGCGGGGGGGGGGCTTTTGCCCAGTAGGAATTATCTACTGATGGAGATTTCTTTTTTATGCTCATTGTGTTAGTCCAAATCAGATGGGAGCTGTCAGGATCTGACTGTCTTAAGTCAAAAAATTCTTAAAATAATAAAAATCATGTGCAAATGCCATTTTCTGTATGCCTCTGAGGGTTTTTAAGACATATACAATTTCATTAATAAATCTATCTATCTTTGAACAAGCAAATTGTATATTTTTGTCCATTCATTATTTGCTTAACCTAGTAAGCCTATTAAAATATCCTTTCTACCTCCCGATATAGGAAAATCAAAGACATCTAAACAAAAATAAAGCAAAGAAACAACATTCCAAGAGCCTTGGCATGTCTAACCATGCCATCCCCATGCTGAAATTAAAGCTCTGTTCATTATTCCTAAGAATCTAGTTTTGGCTGCATTTCACTGATGGGCTGATACCGGAAACTCCTGACAGGGCACCTAGTACCCAGGGAGTGGTGAGCCCCAGCTGTCATCAGTTTTGCCTTATTTATCAGGAAAGGCCTTCCTCCTTCCTTCATCATCATTGTTGGCAATTTAGCATTCCATATGTAAATTATTTACTTTAAGGATATCCTAGGCTGAACATTCTCAAAAAAGATACACAGAACCACAATTGTCAGGGTAAAATCATTTCCATGCTAAAAGATGCAAACTCAATTGCAATCCAAACATGTTGAGGCATTATGAATTCTTCCATTTTTTTTTTTTTGTTCTAGATGGCTAATTCTGCTCTCAAGCTCTGTTGAGTAGGCTGCTGGTTTTTTAGTACATAAGGAGAGTTAAGCTTTCCACCTTTGCTGCAACACAGTAGTTTTTGTTAAGGGAGCCGCTCCTTTGAAATGTGTGCGGATTTGGCACACTGCTCTTTGGTTAGGATAATACTACCTTTTACCTGGACCTTCTCAGGCTGTAAGCATGTATTCTAATTGCCATAGTTGGGCACCATATGTAGCTAATAGCTAATTAAACTATTTAACCAGTACTTAGGTTATATTCAATTGGTTTTGAAGCTGTTAATAATTAATTTGCCATTATAAATGATCATACAGAGACCACATAGATTTTAACAAGCTTTGGCCTGAATTGAAAAATCTTGGCCCATCTTAGCTAGCTTTTAATCCTATTACCCAAATATGACCCCATAAATATGCCCCCTTGGACTGCCATTCTTCACGCTATGCAGATGTTTCTGGCCATGTGGAATGAGGTTCTTTTCTGTAACACATGGTGTGTGTCCTCTTCCTTCCTGCTTCTGGTTGGAATGAATGAATAATCTGTATGAAACATAGGGTTCCTCTTCTAATTTCAGGAAGTCCCACCATTCTCTGTCTTTGCCCAATCCCAGGCCTCAGCATTTTATTTAACTAATCAGAGACAATGTAAGAAACAGACAGCAAGCAGGACCAATCAATTAACATTTAGAATGCTTAACATTCCCCCGTCACTTCTCAGCTCATTTGGAACCAATTGGATATATAGGCAGGGGATTAGAATGAGGGATTTACCTGTAAGATCCTGAGAACAGGAGGTCTCCTCAGAAAGGTGGGCAGAGCTGTGGGCCAGTGGCTGGAACCAAACATCCCTGGAACCCCTGGGCACTGTCCTTATGGAGGCAGGTGCTGTTGGTGTGCCAAAATTTGGAAGCATGCATCCCTGGAAGCTCAAGGCCCTTATATGCTAGGAAGACACAGAGACAGTCATTTAGGATTCAGTAGCCCCAGATTCTTGCTCATTCTGTGGTTACTGAGCAGCTGTTACCTGGTCACTGTGTATAGTATGCTCTGAGATAGTGTAATCTCCCATTCAGGATTTACCCAAGGAACAAGTGGGCAGTAGGAAGGGAACTCTGCCACCCTGGAAACGAAGAATTGTCCATGGGTGTGCAGAAAGAGCCAAGGGACTATAAACTGTATCCATGTGTCCCTGGAACTGGGGGTTATCCTTGGGTAGGGCAGGCAGGAAGGTCCAGGGGTTTGGAGTCTTGGGGAATAGAGTTGTTTGTTCCTAGGATCAGGGGGCTGATCTTGGGAAGGCTATGGCCTGGAGCTGTACTTCTATGGAACCTGGGGTCTTCTTCATGCTGGGACATGTGGATAAAATTGTTTTTGCTTCAGTAGTAAGGCCACTAGTTCATTCTGCTGTCACTGAGCTCTTGCTAGCAGAACACCCTGTGTACTGGGTGCCGCCATCTTGGAATCCTCTTTATTCCATTTTGATATGTAATTTTTCTTTGCTCTTGATCATCTCTTTGTCATTTTTTTCTGTCCTTCAATTACCTTCTTGTTGTTTACTCAGTTTCCCATAAGGATCTCCTTGTTATTTCATATCCTCTTATAATACTCATGTAACTCTATCATATTTATCCTCCTCCTACCAGCAACAAGTAAGAAAACCTAAAATATGAATTAAAAGTGAAAAAATAATGCATAATTCAGTAAGCATGCTTTTCTTGATAACTATTTATTGAGAATTTGTCTTCTTTGTGTATTGTTATTTTACAAAATATTTTTACTTAAACATGTGTGGTGTGTGTGTATTGTACATTGCCTATATGTATTAACACTTTGTTTGTACAGAGTCAGTGAGGTCCAGAAGAGGGCATCAGACTCCAGGAACTGGAGTTGCAGATAGTTTTAAGCTGTCATGTTGTTGATAGCATCTGAACACTGCTCTGTTGCAAAAGAAACCCTTGCTCTCATCTGCTGATTCCTCTCTCCTGTCCTAATGTGTTATTTGTTTTAGACTTACAACTATTGCATAAAACAGACACTAAAATGAGGCCGATTTTCAAATATGAAAATCTTAACACAATTGCAATGGCATAGAGACACAAAATAGGGCCAATGTAAGTCTTAGGCCCTATACACCAATATCAGAGAAAATTCTTGTACTGTCATTTCTGAGGCACTCTCTAATTGGATAATAAAAGTCACTGATTGCCAATTAGCTGGGAAGAAAGAGTATAGGAAGGTGGAACTTCCTGAGAAGAACTTAGGAACCCTGGGTTTACATAAAAGAAGCTCTCTTCATACCAGGATTGGAAGCAATAGGACATCTGGGTGTGAGCTCTGTGAGCTCTGAATGTACAGTAAGCCACATGGTAGATTAAAAATAGTTGGTTGCAGCCAGGCGTTGGTGGCGCACGCCTTTAATCCCAGCACTTGGGAGGCAGAGGTAGGCGGATCTCTGTGAGTTCGAGGCCAGCCTGGTCTACAAAGTGAGTCTAGGACAGCCAGAGCTGTTATACAGAGAAACCCTGTCTCGAAAAACCAAAAAAAAAAAAAAAATAGTTGGTCGCTAATTGAGAGTCAGCTAAGGCCTACGTGGTGAAACATTAAAAGGTCTTGGTGTATTTAATTATTGGGAAAAGGCCTCCATGGATTTCAGGCTGCCAGCTAAGGCAATCCTACAGGACTCCTGCTAGGCTGCTGCTGGCTGCTCCACCAGTGATCTAATGTAACAGTTTATAGTTATAAATAAATATATTAGTTAACTGAGTTTTGGTTTCATAGGTGATGAAGGCCACCCTTGGCCCAGAGCTTTATCCCCAGTAAAGGTCAAACCATTAGCTAAGGCAAATCAGGCCCTCCAGGGATAAAGGTTTCATGCTGGCTGCCACCAGCTACTCGACTGGTTTAATATAACAGTTTATACTTATTAATAAGTATCTTTGTTAACAGGTTTATGGTTTCACACCAAATCATTATGATGAGGAAACAAAAATCTTCACTGTAGATAAACCCGAAGAAACACACAACCACCCCCTATATCAAAATAACAGGAAACAACAACCTTTGGTCATTAGTATCCCTCAACATCAATAGACTGAACTCCCCAATAAAAGACACTGGCTTACAGAATGGAAGTTAAACAAGACCCATCATTTTGCTGTATACAAGAAATGAATATCACTAACAATGATAGACTCTACCTCAGAGTAAAAGGCTGGGAAAAAGTTTTCCAAGCAAACGGTTCCAGGAGGCAAGCTGGAGTAGCTATCCTATTATCTAATAAAATAGTCTTTCAACTGAAGTTAATCAAAAACTTTAGGAAAGGGCACTACATACTCATTATAGGAAATATTCATCAAAATAACATCTCAATACTGAATACCTATGTCCTAAATACAAGGGCACCCACATTTGTAAAAAAAACTCTTCTAAAGCTTAAACTACACATCAGTTCCCACACGTTAGTAGTGGGAGACTTCAACACCCCATTCACAATAATGGACAGACATCAAGACATAAACCAAACAAAGAAATATTGAGACTAACAGAGGTCATGGACCAAATACACCTAACAAATATCTACACGATGTTTCACCCCCCAAAAAAAGAATATATCTTCTTTTCAGCACCTCATAGAACCTTCTCCAAAATTGACCATGGAGTGTGACACAAAGCAAGCCTCAATAGATACAAGGAAATTAAAATACCCCCTTGTATCTTATCAGACCACTTCAACAACAACAGAAATAACAAAAAGCCTACACATTCATGTAAACTGAACAACTCTCTACTCAATGACCTCTGCGTCAAAGAACAAATAAAGAATGAAATCAAAGACTTCTTCAAATCAAATGAAAACTAAGGCACAACATACCCAAATCTATGGCACAATGAAAGCATTGCTAACAGGAAAGTTTATAGCACTAAGTGCCTTCAAAAAAAATGTGACAGCCAATATGAGCAACTTAACAGCAGAACTGGAAGAGCTACAAAAAAGAAGCAAACACTCCCAAGATGAGCAGAAGGCAGGAAATCATCAAACGTATGGCTGAAATCAGCCACACAGAAACAAATAGAACAATACAAAGAATCAACAAAACCAAGAGTTTGTTCTATGAGAAAAATCAACAAAATAGACAAACCTTTGAATAAGCTGACAAGAAGGCAGAGGAAAAATACCCAAATCAGTAAAATCAGAAATGAAAAGGGAAAAATAATAACTGACATTGAAGAAATCCACAGAATCTATAGGTATTGCTTCAAAGATCTGTACTCCACAAAATTTGAAAACTTCAGTGAAATGGAGAATTTTCTTGATAGACTCCACCTACCAAAGCTAAATCAAGATTAGGTTGACAAACTAAACTGCTCTATAACTCATAAGAAAATTAAAAATCTCCCATCCAAAAAAGCCCAGGGACATATGGTTTCAGCACAGAATTCTACCAGACCTTCTAAGAAGAGATAATGCCAATATTCTTCAAACTCTTCCACAAAATAGAAACAGAGGAACACTGCCAAACTCATTCTACCAGCCCACATTCACCCTGACCCCTAAACCACACAAAGACCCAACAAAGAAAGAGAACTTCAGTCCAATTTCTCTCATGAGCATAGACACAAATATACTTAATAAAATACTGGCAAATTGAATCCAAGAACACATCAAAAGTATGACACACCATAATCAAGTAGGTTTCATCCCAGGAACAACATAGGAAAAAATCCATCAATGTAATCACAGTATAAACAAGATGAAAGAAAATACCACATGATCATCTCCCTAGATGCTGAAGAGCATTTGACAAAATCTAATACCCTTTCAAGCTAAAAGTCCTGGAGAGAGCTGGCATACAAAGACCATATCTGTATTAGAAATAATAAAGGTGATATAAAGCAAGCAAGCAGCCAACATCAAATTAAATGGAGAGAAACTTAAAGAATTACCTGTAAAATCAGGGACAAGGCAAGAATGCCCACTCTCCCCATATCTCTTCAACAAAGTACTTGAAGTCCTAGCTAGAGCAATATGACAACAATTAGAGGAGATCAAGGGGATGCAAATTTGAAAGGAAGAAGTCAAATTATCACTCTTTGCATGATATGTAGCATACATAAGTTACCCCAAAAATCCCACTAGAGAACAAATACAACCAATAAACACCTTCAACAAGGTGCTGGATACAAAATTAACTCAAAAAAATCAGAAGCCCTTCTTTATACAAAAAAAAAAAAAAAATGGGCTGAGAAAAAAATTAGGAAAACAACACCCTTCACAATAGCCACAAACAATATAAAATACCAGGGGGTAACTCTAACCAAGCAAGTGAAAGACCTGTATGACAACAACTTCAAGCCCTTGAAGAAAGAAATTGAAGAGAACATAAGAAGATGGAAAGAGCTCCTATGCTCATTGATAGGTAAGATCAACATAATAAAAATGGTCATCCTGCCAAAAGAAATATACAGATTCAATGCAATTCCTATCAAAATACCACCACAATTCTCTATAGACCTGGAAAAAACAACTCTCAACTTCATATGGAATAACAAAAAACCCAGAATAGCTAAATAAATCCTATACAATTAAAAACAAAACAAACAAACAAAAAAAACAAACAAAGAAAAAAAAACATCAGGAGGTATTGCCATCCCTGATTTCAAGCAATACTATAGAGCAGTAGTAATAAAAACACCATGATATTGGTATAGAAACAGACCAATGGAACAATGAAATCGAAATGAAGACCCAGAAATGAACCCACACACCTATGGTCACTTAATTTTTGACAAAGAAGCCAAAATCGTACAATGGAAAAAGGACAGCATCTTCAACCAATGGTTCTGGTCTAACTGGATGTCAATGTGTAGAAGAATGCAAATAGACCAATACTAATCACCCTGAACAATACTTAAGTCTAAGTTGACCACAGATTTCAACATAAATATGGACACACTAGAAGAGAAAGTAGGGAAAAGAATCGAGTTCATTGGCACAGGTGACAACTTCCTGAACAGAACATCAATAGCTCAGGCTCTAAGATGAAAAAATCAATGAATGGGACCTCATGAAACTAAGAAACTTCTGTAAGACAATGGACACTATCATTTGAAAACAATGACAACCTACAGATTGGGAAAAGATCTTTACCAACTCCTCATCCGACAAAGGGTTAATATCCATAATTTACCAAGAACTCAAAAATTAATTGCCAAGAAATCAAATAATTCAGTAAAAAATGGGAACAGAGCTAAACAGAGAATTCACAAAGGAGGAATTTCTAATGGCTGAGAGACACTTGAAGAAATACTCAGCATACTTAAACATCAGAGAAATGCAACTCAAGATGACTCTGAGATCCTATATCACACCTGTCAGGTTGGATGAGATCAAAAACTCAAATGACAACACAGGCTGGAGAGGTTGTGGAGAAAGGGAAATACTCCTCCAATGCTAGTGGGAGTGCAAACTTGTACAACCACTATGGAAATCAGTCTGGTGATATCTTAGAAAACTTGGAATAGCTCAACTTCAAGACCCAGCCATACCACTTCTGGGTATACATCCAAATGATTCCTCACCAAACCACAAGGACATCTCCTCATCTATGTTCATAACAGTCTTATTTGTAATAGCGAGAAACTGGAAACAACCCAGATGTTCCTCAAGCGATGAATGGATAAAACCTGTGGTACACTTACACAATGGAATACTACTCAGCTCTCAGAAACAAGGAAATCATGAGATTTGCAGCCAAATGGATGGAACTCAAAAAGCTCATCCTGAGTGAGCTAACTCAGACCCAGAAAGATGCACATGACATCTATTTATTTATAATTGGATTTTAGCCATATAATACAGGATAACTATTCTACAACCAGCACACCAAAAGGATCAGTAACATAGACACTTTTAGCTGTTAGTGAGACAGTTTGCCCTAGTGGTGCTGCCATGTAAGCCCCCCAATACATGAGGAAGCTCTTACCCTTCATATGACTGCTGAACTTGCGGGGGTGGGGGGACTGATATGTAGGGACACTCTACTCCAGAGGAGTAGGATTGGAGGTAGAGGGTGTAGAGGGTGGGAGGTTGGGACAGGGAGGGGTGGGAAGAGGGCACTGTGATGGAGATGTGTCAACAAATAATAAATAAACATAAAAAAGAATACCCAATTCATATGTTATCAAACTAATGACTAATAATACTTCCTTAAAGTATATTATACTTATAGATATATTACTGATAATAAGTGATTGTTTTCTAAATAGGTGTTGGTTTAATTATCATTTTCTTTTCATATAAGAGGAAGAATTTTTTTTCATTATGGCAGACCATATAAAGCTGTGACATTAGGATCCCACTATGGTGTCAAAGTTCACTTCTGCATGGACTCTGTCCTGACTGGAAAGTTTAGGTATCTATCAACAGTCTTATTTCCATCATTTCTGTCACATAATTATCATTTTTATGGAAAATACCTCTTTCTCTCTAATGCACTTCTATATCTCAAAGAACTTACATGACTGGGTAATTCTGCAGCTCATAAAAATTTCTTACACGTGGATAGTTTCTCCTATACTGATTCATGTATTACCTTACTGTAGAGATTTACATCAGTAGCTCTCTTTGACAACTTGGCTTTGTATGGACAGATGCATAAATAAGTGTACCTATGAATTAGCTGGGGAAGCTGCCATTTGTCAAAGAAACTGGATCATCTTAATTTTTAGTTTTCCACAGTATGAAGACATCCAAAGCACCTCTTCTCAAGCTTGTGTGCTATTCATTCCCATCTAATGTTAAACTTTAAATTATGAAAGAACTTTGAAGTTTTTTTATATCATTATGCAATTTTTTCTTTAGTGTCAAGTCTTCCTCTTGGTAAATATTCTAGATTTCTATTAACAACATTAAACACATAATTTTCAAGCAACTTGTATTAGGGACAACTTTAATGAGTAGAAAGACCTACCTTTCATGGAAAAAAATTATCTATAGCCATTTCCTGATTTTCATAGGTATACTGTATATGTATGTGTATATATGCATACATATTTGTATATATCAATTAATGTTTTTAAGCATTTAAATACAACTATGTTGTTTTCTCTACTGTCATCAAGTATTCTTGATGATTTTAATTCTCTCTATGATTATATTAAAATTTCATTTAGTATCTTCATTAGCTTACATCCTTTTACCATCATAGAGTCAACCTGTTTAGTTTTCAATTATTATTTTATAATGTGGTACCTAATATATTGTTTGGTGTTTTCATTATGATAGGAACTACCTAGTAATGTACACTTTGTGCTGATTTCCTCTAGGCCACAGGAGTGTAACAACTTTTTGCTCTTGCTGGTACTTACCTAATATTAGTGATTTTTTTCATTTAAAGCCTTTTAAATCTCTTTTCCCTTTTGAAACGTCGTCATACATCTAATTACCTTCAACTATGATTGCAGACTGCCATAACTGACACAGGTGCAAAGCAACTGAACAAATTCAACAACTACTTAAAAAGTATCTTTAAAAAATGAATAGTGAGAAAGAAATACAACTCAAAATGTAAAAGCCAGAAAAAACTAAGATATTGTAAATAAGAGTTAATAATTATGGACATTTCCTAATTACAATAAACATATGGTAGAAATGGAATAGAAGTTGATAACCTTTAAGATCAGAGGTTCTCTACCTGTGGAGGTTGTGTCTCCTTTGGAAGGTTGAATGATTCTTTCACAGGGTTGCCTAAGACCATTGGAAAACACAAATATTTACATTATGAGATTCATAACAGAAGCAAAATTACAGCTATTATGTAGCAACAAAAATAATTTTATGGTTAGGGATAACCACAACATAAGGAACTGTATTAAAGGGTCACAGCATTAGGAAGGTTAAAACCACTTTTTTTAGACCTCAGGATTAAAAGTAAGGATAATGCAGACCAATGAAAACAGCACATTAAGCAGTACTCCTTCTATGAGCAGTAAGCAATGAGGTTCTTTCCAGGTCTACTAGCGCAGAGATGATAGAGGAGAGAGCAAGTAAAAACTGTGAGTAATAGTAGCCATATTATTACTGTGTATTACATATTACAGTATTACAATAGTATTATAGTAGCTGTGATGATAGTAGTCATAAATATTGAAATTAGAGACAAATATTAGACTCACCTATAAACTAAGTTATGAGGTATATTGTAAAACCAAATTCAAAGCTCTTAAAAATGAAACATTACACAAGTCAATGTGATGGCTTACAAATATAGGTCTGGCAGTAAGTTTCTTGACTTAAAAGCATACTCTCATAATTCCAGAAAGGAATAGGAAAAGCCTGAAGATCCCTGGGTAACCAACATGTCATAAGCACTAAGCTCTAGACCAGGGCAAGACCTCACTCAAAGGAAATGCACGTTAGGCATGAGGATGCCCTAGGGCTTCCACATGCATGTACTCACATGTATCCACTAGTTGTTTACACACACACACACACACACACACACACACACACACACACACACCCCTACACACACACGAACTCATAGAGCTACCCACACAACTATAAGACCATCAAAGGAAAAAGTCAAAAGGGGGAACAGATAAAGAACAGCAACAGAATAAGATGTGTTAATATTCCCTAATATGCAAATAGTTCTTTACAGTTTATAAAACACTATACTGATGCTTATTTTGCCTTCACAGAAACCCTGATGAGTTTACATGCAGATGGCAACAGTGCTTGTTTACTGGTGAGAAAAGAAAGTGAGAGAAAAAAGAAAGAACATGGAAAAGGAGGGGTAGGGGAACAAGGTTAGATAAGGTAGCAAAGTTATTGGGTGAAAGGGTTCTCCCATTGCTGTGGACATTCTCCCTAGAGCTGTAGATGGTTGGGATGCTAAAGCATGAACATTGACACTAAAAGGTCAATTTCAGTTATAAAATAAAGACACTTTATATTTGGACCCCAAATACAATGACAGAGCAACTAGAGTGGCAATGGCCATGAAACATATATCCCATTAGTAATGGTGTTTTAAAATGGTGATTTTTTTGGAAGAGATTCAAGATGGCTCCACCCATAGAGCATTGTATCTGAGTAGTAGGTGAATGAGATTAGTCACTGTGGAGTGAATGTCAGGTTCCACAACCAACTGTGAAACGCAGACTGTGTCTCAATTTCTGCAGTGAACACTGAAGCTGGTCACCACACAAAACAAGTCACACAGTTCTTGGGAACAACACCCTGAGATTAGCCAGCTCAGTCACCCATCTGGAGAGGAGCGCCAGCCAGAGCAGATCCATCCCATGACTGGATCCAGCCCATGGCTCTAGTCAGAGATCAAAAGCCATGCCTGTCTGTCTGAGATCCAGCCTGTACATGGACCTGTACACCTAACGGGGAAAAACAGCCAGACCATAAGAGCAAAGGTAAGTAAGATTTTCTTTTCAAAGTTCCCAACATAGCAGCACAGTGTGCACTGTAGCTGAGTGGCAGAGACAAAACGGCAGCAATCAGGAGCCAAGACTGACTGAAAACAGAGACTGCAACAATGTGTTGCCCACAAACAGTGGGACAGGTCACTCACTTTGCACCAGAGCTTTTGAGGCAGTCAACAACAGGCACAGCAAGGTAGGCACTCATCTTGAGTGGAGCTCCCTGCCTGTATGGTCAGCCTAGATATTGAACCAGAATGATTGTGTCAGGGAGGGGAGAACATAGGCCCAACCTCTACTCTATCTGCCTTTCTGAGGAGACCCATCACAACTAAGGTCCTCACAGGGTAGCCCATTCCCCACTCCAATCCCCTGTCTATAGGTCCAATTAGGTCACAACCAGTTGAGGAGAATTAAAGTCACTCTCCAATAGCCAGTCTATTACAAGAACCTACCCACCATCTAGAGGTGGACACCAGGATCTCAGGATCACCCAGCCCCCAGGACAGGGAGTTTTCTTGAGCATCAAGGCCAACTGACATCAGAAACAACCAGACATCAGGGTCAACCAGATGACAAAAGGCCAGCTAGGTAAAAAAAATCAAAAGCAAAGCAATATAATGTCTCCAGAACATAGCAATAATGCTACAGACAAATCTGGACATCCTAACATGATTGAAACAAAGGAAAATGACCTTAATCCTAAACTTATATTAATAATACAAGAATTAAGGGAGGAAATCAGAGAGCAACAACAAAATACTGCAAAAGAGGTGGTGGAAATGAATAAAGTTATTAAAGGAATGGGAGACCTGAAAGTGAAGTTAAAGCAATAAAGAAAATACAAGCTGAGACATCCATAGAGCTGGAAAACCTTAAGAAAAGAAAAGGAACTACAGATACAAGCATCACCAACAGAATACAGGAGATGGAAGAAAGAATCTCAGGCACAGAAGATAATATTGAAGAAATTGATACATCTGTCAAAGAAAATGTAAAATCCAAAAAAGTCCTAACACAAAACCTTCAGGAAATAAAGGACACTATGAAAAGATGAAACCTCCAAATAATAGGAATGGAAGAAAGAGAAGGTTCCCAGCTCCATGGACCAGAAAATATCATCAACAAAAGCATTAAAGAGAATTCCCAAGCCTAAAATATAGATGCCTATAACTGTACAAGAAGCTTACAGAACTCCAAAATAGATTAGACAAGAAAAGAAAACCTTCCTATCACATAATAATCAAAACACTAAGTGTACAGAACAAAGAAACAATATTAAAAACTGCCAGGGAAAAGGGCCAAGTAACATATAATGGCAAACTGATCAGAATCATACTTGACTTTTCCTCAGAGATGGTAAAACCAGAAGAGCCTGGACAGACATCTTGCAGACCCAAAAAAAAAAAAAAAAAAAATCAGGCCAGACTACTATTCCCAGCAAAATTGTCAATCAATTTAGATAGAGAAAACAAGATACTCCATGACAAAACTAAATTCAAACAATATCTACGCACAAACCCAGCTCTACAGAAGATGTTAGGAGGAAAAATCCAACCCAAAGAAGTTAACTACAAACAAGAAAACACAGGAAGCAAATAACTTGCCTGCAACAAAACCAAAACAAGAAGTCAATCACACACTATTTCCATCAATATCAAAATGGCAGAAAGTAACAATCACTGGTCATTAATATCTCTCAACATCAATGGACTCAATTCTCCAATAAAAAGACACAGGCTAGCAGAATGGATCTGAAAACAGAATCCTGCATTCTGTTGCTTACAAGAAACACACCTCAGCAAAAAATATGGGCATTAATTCCAAGTAAAGGACTGGAAAAATGTATACCAAGCAAATGGAAACAAAAATCCAAGCTGGAGTGGCCATTCTAGTATCCAATAAATTAGACTTTCAACCAACGTTAATCAAAAGACATGGGGAAGGACATTCCATACTCATCAAGAGAAAAATTCTACCAAGATAACATCTCAGTACTAAATATCTATGCCCCAAATGTAAGAGCACCCACATTTGTTAAAGAAACATAACTAAAGCTCAGATCCCACATCGAACCCCACACATTAATAGTGCGAGACTTCCACACACCCCTCTCACAGACTGGATAGATCAACGATGCAGAAACCAAGCAGAGAAATAATGAACCTCACAGAAGTCATGAATCAAATGGACCTCATTGATACCTACAGAACATTTCACCCCAAAATAAAAGAATATATTTTCTTCTCAGCACCTCATGGAACCTCCTCCAAAATTGACCATATATTTGGTCACAGAGCAAGCGTCAACAGATACAGGAAAGTTGAAATTACCCCTTGTAATTTTTCACACCATCATGGAATAAAGGTAGACTTCAACAATAACAAAAACAACAGAAAGCCTGCAAATACATGGAAACTGAAGAACTCTCTACTCAATGATCTCTGGGTCAAGAAAGAAATAAAAAAGGAAATTAAAGTCTTAGAACTCAGTGAAAATGAAGACACAACATACTCAAACTTACGTGACACATTAAAAGCAGTGCTAAGAGGAAAGTTTATAGCACTAAGTGCTTTAAAAAAATTAGAGAGTTCCATACTAGTGACCTAAAAGCACACCTGAAAGAGCTAGAACAAAAAGAAACAAACCTTTCCAAGCAGAGTAGACTGCAGGAAATGATCAAATTCAGAGCTGAAATCAACAACTTAGATACAAAAAGAACAATACAAAGAATTGACAAAATCAAGGAATGGTTCTTAGAGAGAAAAACAAAACAAAATAGACAAACCCTTAGCCAAACTAACTAAAAGGCAGAGGGAAAATACCCAAATCAACAAAATCAGTGTGAAAAGGGGGAAATAACAGACATTGAGGAAACACAAAGACTCATCAGGTCCTACTTCAACAACCTGTACTACACAAAATTGGGAAACTTAAATGAAATGGACAATTTTCTTGACAGATTCCACCTACCAAGGTTAAATCAAGAACAAGTAAACAAATTAAACAATCTTATAACCCTTAAGGAAATAGAAGTCATTAGAAGTCTTCCAACCAAAAAAAGCCTAGGCCCATACAGTTTCAGCACAATATTCTACTAGACCATCAAACAAGAGCTAACACCAATGTTCTTCACACTCTTCCAAAACAAAGAAACAGAAGGAATACTGCCAAACTCATTCTATGAGGCCACAGTCACCTTGATACCTAAACCTCACAAAGACCCAATGGAGAAAGAAAATTTCAGACCAATTTCCCTTATGGACATGGATGCAAAAATACTTAATAAAATACTTCCAAACCAGATCCAAGATCACATCATATACCACGATTAAGTAGGCTTCATCCCAGGAATGCAGTGGTGGTTCAACACAAGAAAAAACAACAATATAATCCACCATATAAACAAGCTGAAAGGAAAAAAAAACACATGATCATCTCATTGGACACTGAAAAAGCTTTTGAAAAAATCCAGCACCTGTTCATGTTAAAAGTCTTGGAGAGATCAGACATATAACGACCATACTTAAACATAATAAAGGCAATTTACAATAAGCCAATAGCCAACATCAAATTAAATGGAGAGGTACTTAAAGCATTTCCTCTAAAATCAGGGGCAAGGCAAAGCTCCCCACTCTCCCCATATGTCTTCATCATAGTACTTGAAGTTTTATCTAGAGCAATAAGAAAACTAAAGGACAAAAGGGGATAAAATTTTGAAATGAAGAAGTAAAAGTATCCCTGTTGGCAGATGATAATATAAATAAGTGACCACAATAATTGCACCAGAGAACTCCTACAGCTGATAAACTCCTTCAGCAAGCTGGCTGGATGCAAAATCAATTAAAAAAAATAAGTAGCCCTTCTTTACACAAAAGATAAATGGGCTGAGAAGGAAATAAGGGAATAAACACCCTTCACAATAGCCACAAATAATATAAAATACCTGGGGGTAACTCTAACAAAGCAAGTGGAAGACCTGTAAGGCAAGAACTTCAAATCATTGAAAAATATATCAGAAGATCTCCCTTGCTCATGGATAGGTATGATCAACATGAAAAAGTGGCCATCTTACCAAAAGCAATATACTGATTCAATGTAATTCCTATCAAAATGCCAACACAATTATTTACTGTTATTAAAAGAACAATTCTAATCTTCATATGGAATAACAAAAATCCAGAATAGCTAAATCAATCACGTATAATAACAGAACACCAGTAGGTATCACCATCACAGACTTCAAGATGTACTATAGGGCAATAATAATAAAAACAGCATGGTACTGGCATAGAAACAAGCCAGTTGATCAATGGAATCGAAGACCCAGACAAAAACCCCACAAACCTGTTGCCACTTAATTTTTGACAAAGAAGCCAAAACCATACAATGGAAAAATTAAAGCATCTTCAATAAATGGTACTGGTCTAACAGAATGTCAACATGTAGAAGAAAACAAATAGACCCATACTTATGACCCTGCAGAAAACTTAAGTCTAAGTGGATTAAACACTTCAACATAAATCTAGACACACTAAAATTAGTAGAAGAAAAAGTGGGGAAAAGCCTGGAACTCATTGGCACAGGTAGCAACTTCCTGAACAGAATACCAATAGTTCAGGTACTAAAACAATCAATAAATGGGACCTCATGAAATTGAAGAGCTTCTGTAAGACAAAGGACACTGTCCTTAGAACAAAATGCAGCTTACAGACTGGGATATTCATCAACTCAATATCCGACAGAGACTAATATTCAAAATAGATAAAGATCTCAAGAAATTAAACACCAAAAAATTCAAATAACCCCATCAAAAATGAGGTATAGGGTTGAACCAGGAATTCACAAAAGAGGAATCTCTAAAGGCCAAGAGGTACTTCAAGAAATGTTCAGCATCTTTGGTCATCAGGGAAATGCAACTCAAAACAACTCTGAGATTCCATATCACAACCATCTTAATGGCAAAGATCAAAAACTCAAATGATTGCACCTGCTGGTGAGGATATGGCAAAAGGGGAACATGCCACCATTGCTGGTGGGAGTGCAAAATTGTAAAACCACTTTGGAAATAAATCTTGAGGAATCTTAGAAAAATGGGAATAGTTCTACCTCAAGACCCAGCCATATCCCCTCCTGAGCATATATGTTCATAGCAGCTTTATTTTTAATAGCCAGAAACAGGAAATAACCTAGATGTCCTTCAACTGAAGAATGGATTTAAAAACTGTGGTGTATTTATACAATGGAATACTATACAGACATCAGAAATGAGGAAATCATGTAATTCGAAACCAAGTGAATTGATCTAGAAAAGCTCATCCTAAGTGAGCTGACTCAGTCCCTGAAAGATAAACACGGTATGTACTCTTTTATAAGTGGATATTAACCATACATCACAGGACAACCATCTTACAACCCACAGACCCAAAGAGAAAGGAACCTAGCATATGTATTCTAGGAAAAACTTTATCCAACATTGAGTCATGGAACCTGATGCAAGTTAGTGGAACACCTTAGCATAGATGGTGTGCCATATCAAGCCCCAGTACAAAAGGAAACTCTTGGCCTGCACATGACTGTTGAACTGAACTGAGGGTGTATGATAAGTGAAGGGCCCAACTCATCTGAGGAGAAGGAGATTACCAAGTAGAGGAATAATGAAGGAAAGAGGGACAGAGGGAGAAAGGAAAACATTGAAGGACGAAGGGAGGAAAGGAGGGAGGGAAGGATGGTACAGGTGGGGAGAAGGGAGGAAACTATGTTCTAGAAGTAAATTTAGAAAACAAATTAATTTTAAGGCATAAATAATCTTTAAAATACAATAAAAATAAAATTTTAAATTTTAAATTAATTAAAAGTGGTAAGAGGAAAAAGGTCAACTAATATATAATGGCAGATGCATCAGAATTATACCTGACAAATCCTCAGAAACTTCAAAAGCCAGAAGGGCCTGGGCAGACATCCTACAAGCTCTAAGAGAACATAGGTGCCCATCCAGACTACCATGCACAACAAAATTCTCCATCAACATAGATGGAGAAAACAAGATATTCCATGACAAAAGCAAATTTAAACAATATATTCCCACAAATCCATCCCTATAGAAGATACAAAGAGGAAAATTCCAACCCAGTGAAGATAACTACACCTAAGAAAATAGGGAAAGCAAAAGAGTCCACTGCAGCTAAACAAAAAGAAACACACAGCCACCACCTACACCAAAATAATAGGAAATAACAACCTTTGGTCATTAAAATCCATCAACATCAATGGACTCAACTCCCCAATAAAAAGACACAGCTTCACAGAATGGATTCATAAACAAGACCCAACATTTTGCTTCATCTCACTAACACAGATAGATGCTATCTCAGAGTAAAGGGCTGGGAAAAGGTTTTCCAAGGAAATGGGCCCAGGAAGAAAGCTGGAGTAGCCATACTAATATCAAATAAAATAGATTATCAACTGAAGTTAATCAAAAAAATAGGGAAGGGCACTACATACTCGTTAAAGGAAAAATTCATCAAGGCAACATCTCAATCCTGAATATCTATGCCCCAAATACAAGGGCACCCACATTTGTAAAAGAAACTTTTCTAAAGCTTAAACTACACATCAGTTCCCACGCATTAATAATCGGAGACTTCAACACCTCACTCACAACAATGGAAAAGTCATCTAGATAGGAACCAAATAGAGAAATAGTGAGCCTCACAGAAGTCAAGAACCAAATGGACCTAACAGATATCCACAGAAAGTTTCACCCAAACACAAAAGGATACACCTTTTTTTTTCAGTACTACATGAAACCTCCTCCAAAAATGACCATATAGTTGGACACAAAGCAAGCCTCAACAGATGCAAGAAAGTTGAAATAACCCCTTGCATCTTATCTGACCACCATGGAATAAAGCTGGACTACAGCAACAACAGAAATAATATAAAGCCTACACATTCATGGAAACTGAACAAATCTCTAGTGAATTACCATTGGGTCAGGAAAGAAATAAACAAGGAAATCAAAGACTTCTTAAAATCCAATGACAATGAAGGCACAACATACCCAAACCTATGGGACACAATGAAAGCAGTGCTACGAGGAAAGTTCATAGCACTAAGTGCCTTCAAAAAGAAAATTGTGACAGCTCATGTTAGCAAATTAACAGAACTGGAAGAACTGCAAAAAAGAAAAAAAGAAAAGAAAAAGAAAAAAAAAGCAAACACTCCCAAGAGGACCAGAAGGCAGGAAATAATCAAACTTAGGGTTGAAATCAACAACATGGAATAAAAAGAACAATACAAAGAATCAATGAAAGCAAGAGTTGGTTCTTTGAGAAAATCAACAAAATAGACACTTAGCCAATTTAACTAAAAGGCAAAGGGAAAAAACCCAAATCAACAAAATCAGAAATAAAAATCGAGAAATAACAACAGACATTAAGGAAATCCAGAGAATCCTTAGGTCCTACTTTAAAAATCGGCATTCCAACAAATTTGTAAACCTAAGAGTAATGGACAATTTTGTTGATATATGCCACCTACTAAAGTTAAATCAAGATCAGGTTAACAGATTAAACAGCCCTATAACCCCTGAGGAAATAGAAAGCGTCATTAAAAATCTCCCAACCCAAAAAGCCCAGGGCCAGATGATTTCAGCACAGAATTCTACAAGACCTTCAAAGAAGAACTAATACCAATACTCTTCAAATTCTTCCACAAAATAGAATCAGAAGGAACGCTGCCAAATTCATTCTATGAGGCCACAGTCACCCTGATTCCTAAACCACACAAAGACCCAAGAAAGAAAGAGAACTTCAGACCAATTTCTCTCATGAACATAGACACAAAAATACTTAATAAAATACTGGCAAATCAAATTCAAGAACATAATATACCAAGATCAAGTAGGCTTCATCCCAAGAATGCAGGGATGGTGGAACATACAAAAATCCATTAAAGTAAATCACCACATAAACAAGGAAAGGAAAAAATAAATGATCCTCTCGATGGTAGCTGAAAAGGGATTTGACAAAATCCAACATTCCTTCATGCTAAAAGTCCTGGAGAGAATGGGCATACAAGTACCATACCTAGAAATAATAAAGGCGATATAGAGCAAGCCAGTAACCAGCATCAAATTAAGTGGAGAGAAACTTAAAGCATTTCCTCTAAAATCAGGGCCAAGGCAAGGATGTCCACTTTCACCATATCTCTTCAACATAGTACTTGAAGTTCTTGCTAGACCAATAAGACAACTAACGGAGATCAAGAGGGATACAAATTGGAAATGAAGAAGTCAAATTATCCCTATTTGCAGACTATAGGATAGTACACATAAGCGACCCCAAAAATTCCACCTGAGAACTCTTACAGCTGACAAACTCCTTCAGCAAGGTGGCTGGATACCAAATTAACTAAAAAAAAAAAAAAAAAAAAAAAAATCAGAAGTCCTTCTCTATACAAAAATAAATGGGCCAAGAAAAAAATTAGTGAAACAACACCCTTCTCAATAGCCACAAACAATATAAAAAACCTGGGGGTAACTTTAACCAAGCAAGTGAAAGACCTGTATGACAACAACTTCAAGTCCTTGAGGAAATAAATCAAAAAAGACATCAAAACATGGAAATATCCCCCATGCTCATGGATAGGTAGGATCAGCATAATAAAAATGGCCATCCTGCCAAAAGCAATATATAGATTCAATGCAATTCCCATCAAGATGCCACCACAATTATTTACAGACCTGGAAAAAGCAATTCTCAACTTCATATGGAATAACAAAAAATAAATAAATAACAACCCAACATAGCCAAATCAATCCTGTAAAATATAAAAACATCTGGAGTCATCACCATCCTGGATTTCAAGCTGTAGAACAGAGCAATAATAACAAAAACAGCATGGTACTCATATAGAAACAGACAAGTGCATCAATGGATTAAAATTGAAGACTCAGAAATTAAGCCACACACCTATGGTCACTTAATTTTTGACAAAGAGGCCAAAGCTGTACAATGAAAAAAAGGGACAGCATCTTCAATAAATGGTGCTGGTCTAACTGGATGTCGACATGTAAAAGAATTAAATAAGATCCACACTTATCATCTTACACAAAACTTAAGTCCAAGTGGATCCAAGACCTTAATATAAGGCTTGACACACTTAATCTGTTAATAGAGAAAGTGTGGAATACCCTCGAAACAAAGTGGAACAGGTGACAACTTCCTGAACAGAACACCAACAGTTCAGGGTCTAAGACCAACAATCAGTAAATGGGACCTCATGAAATTGAAAAGCTTCTGTAAGGCAAAAGACACTGTCATTGGAATAAAAAAGAAACCTACAGATTGGGAAATGATCTTTACAAAAAACTCAAGAAATAAAACTTGAAACCAAATAATCCAATAAAAATGGGGAACACAAGTAAACAGAGAATTCACAAAAGAGGAATCCCCAATGGCTGAGATACACTTGAAGAAATGCTCAGCACCCTTAATCATCAGAGAAATCCAACTCAAGACAACTCTGAGATTCTATCTCACACCTGTCAGAATGGCTAAGATCAAAACCTCAAATGATTTTATAGGAAGTACAGGGCCTGCAGCTTCCCAAACTAAGAAATGACATACCAGTGGTTGCCTGGACAGTTCCCATTTTCTCTCCATACATTACAGCATCGATCTTCAGTCGTTTGGCCCCATTTCTCTGACAGACATTGATTGTAGAGCAGGAATTATGGAGTACTTGCCTACCCTGTCTTGGCAGAGCTAGGCTGTCAACTTACCTGCTTCCAAGTTTTGTCCTTTTTGGAAAGCATTCTATCTACAGTTGGAGCAAGGGGCTTTTCCCGCCAAGAGATAGTCTTGCAACTAATTCAGTCATCTCCCACTGGGGATTCTTCGATGCTCATCTTCTACTTGGAGTAGAATAGGGGGTACTGTCAGGAGTTGGTATGTCTCGACATAAAAAAAATCTAAAGTTAAGAAAACATCTTTGAATGCCATATTCTGCAGATCTCTTGAGGTTTTTGAAGAGGCCCTATCTATCTCTTATATTAGGATAATCAGATGTTGCTTGTCTCTTAGCAGCGTTATTTCTGATTAGCTTAGAAAATTAATATAATAAAATCAGACATGTTTATCCCTCTCAGGTCTCTGAGGTGGTTGAAGAATAGATAGCTAGGGTCTCATAATTAAATTTTGAGTTGTTTAGGAGTCAAGAGAGTGTTATAGATCTAAGAAGATGCTTTTAAAATTGTGTTGCAAGTTAGTATGAACGTTGAGTTAGATATAGAACTTTAAACTCATGGAGATGGTTAGATAGTAGAATGTAAAAGTCAGGTGCCAAATACATATGGACTGGACATTGAGAATGTACGCTAAGCCATATAACCCTCATAACTGTGGCCTAATTACCTCTGTTGTTTTGTATTGTATCTATTATTATAAGAGAAAGAGCTATTTGTTGGACTGAAAGAGGGAGCTTTTGGTGCAAATAAGATATACCTTAAACTTAAAAAAAGGGAAGAGGATGGGGGTTGAGGGTAGTAGGGTGGGACTGGAGGAGGGTGTAGGGAGGGGATTGCGATTGAGATGTAACTTGAAGAAATAAAAAATAAAGTATAAAAAAAAACTCAAATGACCACACATACTGGCAAGGTTATGGAGAAAGGGGAATACTCCTCCATTGCTGGTGGGTATACAAACTTTTATAATCACTATGGAAATCAATCTGGCTATATCTTAGAAAACTTGTAATAACCCTATCTCAATACCCATTCATACCACTTCTGGGTATACATTCAAATGATTCCTCAACAGAACAACAAGGATGTTTCCTCATCTATGTTCATAGCAGCCTTATTTGTAATAGCTAGAAACTGGAAACAGCCCAGATGTCCCTCAACTGAGAAAAGGATAAAATGAACTGTGGTACAACTACACAATGGAATACTACTCAGCCATCAGAAATAACAAAATCATGCAATTTGCAGCCAAATGGATGGAACTAGAGAAATTCATTCTGAGTGAGCAACCCAGACTCAGAAGGATGCACGTGGCTTCTATTCACTTATAATTGGATTTTAGCTATATAGTACAGGATAAATGTACTACAATGAATGCACCAAAGGGAACATGAACATAGGCTTTGTTACCTGTCAATGAGACACTTTGCCCTAGTGCTACATCCTTGTAGGCCCCAAGTGTATGAGGAGGCTCTTGGCCCTCATATGACTGCTGAACTGGGGCAGAGGACTGTTACAAAGGGACACTCCACTCCAGAGGAGTGGGATGGAAGGGATAGTGGGTAAGGGATGGGAGGGCGGCACTGGGAGGGGTGGAAAGAGGGTACTGTGATGGAGATGTAATGTGAAGTTATAAATAAACAAAAAAAATATAATTTACCAAAGGTAGACTTGCCTTAATGGCATGAAAGGAAAAACATTCCTAATTTCAGGTTACAATGTTCGACTGTATGCTGCCACATAGCTCATGCACACTTGGATATCAGCCTAAAATTTTTTTTTCATATATATAAAGGATATTTTCATTGTTTGGCAGTAAAAAGTCGTAACTGACTTAAATTTTGTAAATATTTTAAGGGTTATTGCAGTTCAGCCTGGTTTTCTAAACCTCTAAGAGTTGAAGTAATTTGGAGCTAAGGTAAAATATTTGAGAGGGGCAGTGTTACCCCATGCTTTTATCTCCAGCAGAGACATGAGGATCACTACAGAGTTAGTAGTCTTGTAAGTTCTAGAGTTACAATTAACAGGGTGGTGATGGTGCAAAACCTTAATCCCATCACTAGAGAGGAATACACCCTTATTCCCAACACAATGGAAACAGAAACATGCAGACCTCTGAGTTCAAGGCCAGCTTGACACCAAGTAAGCTCCAAATAGAGAAAAACTTAGATCCAGGGGTGATGGTGCATGTCTTTAATCCCAACAGTTGGTAGGGACACACCTTTGATCCCAATACTTAGAATGCAGAGGCAGGCACATAGGATTTGGAATCATTTAAATTTAAAACCTACTCACAAAAGGCATGCTGAAATTCAAAGTGATTTATCCTTTGAGATATCAAAATATATATATACTAAAGGAATGTTTAGTTCCAAAATATCAAAATAATTTCTTTTTTTAATCTCAATTGTATGATAATGATTTTTATATTGTCAAAAAATAATTTGCTCCAGGAAAAATATTACCTGTCCCCCAGCCCACCAAAAAAAAAAAAAAAATACTGTCCCAGAGTCAGGATTAGGACAGAGCTCTGTTCTTATCTTTTGAGGAGATTAAAAGCATCCATCTAAGGAATCCAGGGACAAATGGACAACTGAAACCTCAGAAGAAAACAAATCAGACACCAAAGAAGACAAGTAGCCCAGATGATCCAGGCTTGCAGAATTCCTCAATAGCTGTTTCCTAAAAAATTTACTACCACAACAATTCAAAATTACTAAGATTGTTCAGCCTAGCTAGGAGTGGTGGCTTATGCTTTTAATCCCATCACTCTGGAAGTAGAGGCAGGTGGATCTCTGTGAGTTCAAGGCCAGCTTGGTCTACAAAGTGAGTCCAGGACAGCCAGAGCTAAACAGAGAAACCCTGTCTTGAAAACCAAAAAACAAACAAACAAAATAAACACAAACAAAACAAAACAAAAAACAAAAAATGAGTGTCCAGCCCTACATACTCTTCCAGCCAGAACTTCAGTAAAGCACTGAAGTTTAGCTTCTGTCTACAAACTTCTTAGTAAATTTAAATAGTTGAGCACAAAAGGACTGAACATCAAATGATTCTATTAACATGCTTAACAATTTTCCATTCTTATTTGGGTCCCAAACAGGTTTACTATGTCCCAAATCAGCAGGAAGTAATTTTAATATAGGGACATCCCATTCCCAGAAGGTGAGGTGGGTGATTTTCCCCCACTTTGGTCATTTGATGAGTTATAGATACTTGTTAATTAGGGGGAGAGGTTACAAGTTGTTAAATGGTCTTGTTAAATAGATTTAGGAGGTTAGACCTAGGGATTTCTCTCTTTTTCTTTTCTGTATCCTTCTTTCTCTCCCATGTAGGGGGGAAAGACTTGAGAAAAAATGGTATATAGACATATTAAAGGAATGATAAAGAAAAAAGGACAGATTATTGAATATGTTCTTATACCTTTGTGTATTGATACCAAATTACGATTATATTTGATTGAATTGGTATCGATCTTTTTATATTGATGCAAAATTAAGATTACATTTGACTACATTGGTATTGATACAAAATTAAGGTTAACTCTTTTTAAGGTATTGTCCTAGGTAACGCCTAAAAATGAAATGTGAAGTTTTGGCCTTTTGTTAGCAACTATCATAAATTGTTTAGGATAATTAAGAAATGCAAACTAATAGACATTCAAGCATGTCATTTTGTTAGATACTATGGTAGTCTATCACAGCTTTTTTCTAAATTAATGTGAAATCAAGTTGCTAAGAGAGAAGCAGCATTTGCGTATCGAAATGTATGGACATAGATAGGTGGTCTTCAAAATCTCAAGAGATCTGTAGTATATGGCATTCAATGGTATTTTCTTAACTTAACACTGTTTTGATATTGAGATATGTGAGCTCCTGACAGCATCTCCTATTCTACTCCAAGTAGATGATGAGCATCGAAGAAGCTCCAATTGATGATGGTTGCATTAATGGCAAGCCTGTCACTTGGCAAGAAAAATCCCTTGCTTCAACTGTAGGCAACATGCTGTCCAAAAAGGACAAAACTTGGAAGCAGGTAAGTGGACAGCCCAGCTCTGCCAAGACAGGGTAGACAAGTCCTCCATAATTCCTGTTTTACAATTAATGTCTGCCAGAGAAATGAGGCCAAATGGCTGAAGATTGATGCTCTATAATGTATGGAGAGAAATTGGGACCTGTCCAGTCAGCCAGTTGTCTGTCATTTCTTAGTTTTTGAAGCGGCTGGCCTTGCACTTCCTGTATAATCAGATATATTTTTCCTTCTTAGGTCTCTGATGTGGTTGAAGACTATATGGTTATAGTCTCATAGCTAAATTTTGAGTTATTTAGGAATTAAGAGGGTGCTCTGGATCTAAGAAGATATTTTTAAGATGGTGCTGCAAGTTAGGGTGGAAGCTGAGTTGGATATAGAACTTTAAACTCATGGAGATGGATGCTTGGTAGAATGTTAATGTCGATTGCTAAAAGGCATGGACTGGACATTGGGAATGTATGCTAAGCCCTATAATTTTCATAATTGCTGCCTAATTATTTTTGTTGTTTGGTATTTTATTTGTTGTTATAAGAGAAAGAGCCATTTGTTGGACTGAAAGTGGATCTGTTGGGGGGGGAAGACATACCTTAAACTTAAAAAAAAAGGAAGTGGATGGGGAGTGGGGGAAGAGGGTGGGATGGTGGGGCTGGAGGGGGGATTAGGGAGGGGATTGTGATTGAGATGTAATTTGAAGAAATAAATAAATAAATAGATGGTGATTTTGAGAGTATGAGGTCTGTACACATAGAGCTATTCCACTTACATTATGGATGAAGTACAAAGTTAAAATCCACAGAGTAGTACATGCATATGGCTGACATTTTGTGCATCATTTTGCAACTGTGCTGCTGGAAATTACTCCAGCATTATTCTTTGGTCAATATCTATAGTGTTTGGGATTCCCTGGTTGGATCATAGAAGAAAAAATGAATTATTCTTAAGCTGCTAAGGTAGCAGAAGGGGCACAATAGAGAAAGAGCCACGTCTTTACTTTATTATCAGCTACCTATGTTCCATGAGGACTATCCTGGGCCATGCTGAAAGTCACAGTTGAGACTGGATAGCTCCTGTAATAATTAGCTGATATATACACAGGAAAGTAAAAAATTTAAAGGAAAACTTTTAAACAGAATTTGTAATGAAATTAATGAAAGCTAATAAAAATTGGAACAAAATGATTTCATTCCAAAATATTGTTATGATTATTAATACTATATGGATTAAAATTTTTCAATATTTTTTAAATTTAGTAATTAACCCTATATTATCTTAAAAATGGAGATAAAATTATACTGAATTCCAAAATATTAATTCTGTGGCATGTTTTCTGTATTGTCTGATTATTAGTTCAATATTTTAACTTCTGTCATTCATTGAGATGAATAGTGCACAGTATGGAATAATCTATGTCTTTTTTAATGATGGTTAAAAGTGTGGGAAGATAAATTATTTAATTTATATTTTAGATGAATTTACTCTCTGTGATGCATACATCAGTGTGTAACAAACATCTGCATAACACTTTACAACTAAGACAGTACTCCTGGTTTAATAATGTTGACATTCTATATGCAAATTTACATAATTTTCCACATAATTAATATAATACCTTTTATGAATTAATATGAACAGAACCTGGTCCTTAAGAATGATAGTATAATAGGTTTGGTATTGAAATGAATATTATAAGAGGGTAGAAGCATTCATCTAGAAAAGTAAGAAAACAAAGGTTGTGGTGATTTTGAAACATGATTCTTAATTCTATGGCACATATGAAACTGAGTGGTGGTGTCTATGCTTCCTTCTCTTGAATCAGAGTTGGCATGAGACTACTTCAACCAGTAGAGTAAAATAAAAGTGAGTTTGTATAATCTCTGAATCTGGGTCATAAAAGGTTATATAGCATCCCTTGCATATTCATGTTGGAAGCGCTGAGACTTTGTGTGGTGTGACTGACACATTGCCTCACATCTCCAACTCTCAAGTGTACATTGCCCTAAGTGTTTGAGATTTTCTATTCTACTAAGTGGCTAAGCCACTGAAATTTTAGCTGACTACATCTCGGAGAAATCCGTCTTCTGATTTTATTTAAGCGAATAATAGCTTTGAAAGCTCATAGACCCTAAGATCAGTTTTAGTAACACCAGTTTTCATTGGCTCAGTCTCCTACAGTGAATTATAATCATGTGTGTTTCTCAGGGAGGGAATGAAAAGGTGAATTCTCATGATAAATGGCAATAGTTGAGTCATCAAATAAATCAAGGTAGAATTATTCGTGAGTATTTTTCTGCACAGGTCACTATATGGTGAAAACTTCTACTATAAAGAAAGAAGAAAATATTGACTGGTATATAATTAGGCCAATTCAAGCCAACCATGCCACTTACCACCTTGTGCTAAGTAAGGTGTTTAAATATCCATTGAACTTTAGACACACACCACATGCAAAATACTTAAAATAATAAATGATATGTACATATATTTATTAAAAATAAAACATGAGATGTGGCTTTCCATAAGTTCAAGTTCATCTGTTTTCTCTCTCTCTGCATTCTATGGTTCACACTGTAAAGTTTGATAAACTTTTTGGTATATTACAGAGCTCTACAACACATAACCATTGAACCATCTCTCCAGTCCTCAAAGTATGGTTTAAAGATTGGGTTCTGGCTGTGAAATTATGCCACAAAATATTGATAACAGTATTATAAATCCATTTTCTATACATAAGGATCTATGTTTTCATGTATTTCAGTATAACATAAAACCCATTGTCTTCCAAAATACTTAAGATATAATTGTCTGGAGAGATTCCATAGACTGGCAACAATGAGTTAGAGATAACAACAAAAATAAAGAGAAATAACTATGAAGAAAATGAATTCATCACATAGTATAAAGGGATTTTATAATAATTGTCGAACACAGTTGCATTACCTTGTGTCAGTATTTATTGCAGTGCCTCGAAATCCCATACAGGATAATAGTCAATGAATAGTGAAGAGGCACTGGAGAGAGTTTATCATTGCTATTACATCAATGGGAAATAAAGATCAGGACTATTGGCTTCCACCAAAACATGCACTTCTTTTTCACTTTTAATGTTGAGTACTTTTGCTGTAATAACTGTGACACAGGCCAGTTGTTATCTCCAACTGATGATAGAATGTTAGAAATATTTTTGAAACTACTAGAAACATTATATTGTCCAATGGAAATGAGTATTCATATATTTATTTATTTGTCATACTTGTAGTTGTCCTGGCTATTAAATCAATGACCTTCTACATGTTAAGCACAATTTCACCATTGAACTGTGCCTCCAGTCCTAAACTCAATAGGTGTAATAGTTTTAATACACCTGTGATGTAGATACAAGCTTATTTCAGAACATATTAATATTGCACATATTAAAACAATACTTTTCTTGAGCAGAGTGTACAATCCAGGCCTTGTTCATGCTCAACTGGTACTCCATGTGAGAATTACATTGTAGCTTTCTTTTAAGAAAGCCCTTTCTCTCTTAGAGCATAGCCCAAACTGAAGAGCACCTCTGTTTAACAATTCTGATAAGGATTGCATGCTTCTCAGGAAACACAGGGTTTCCTCAATGAATGCAAAACACCAACAGATGCTTAAAAATGTTGATGCTCTAATCACACTCAGGATCAAACACAACTACAAAATAATTTATGATATTTTAAATATTTAAATTAAATAGAAGGAGCAAATGGGATTTTTAATATTTATCATTCTAATTCAGATTACTGATAATGTTGAAAAGAAGAAAATGATGTTCGACAGGTTATCATATATCTCTACTTAATGTAGTACACTGATTCTGAGTTAAAATAAAAGGAGTATCATTAAGCCTGAAATACAAAGATATTTATATTATCTTCATTTCTTTATGATTATTCTTCTTTGATATTATCTTCTTCCCCAAGGAAGTGGGTGGTTATTTATTCCCTTACTGAACCACGTTAGAAGCCTACTGTCACTTGTGGTCCCAAGGTAGACTGCATGTTTGGAAGAAGAAGATCAACACACTTCAACACCCGGAAACGAAAAAGAACTCTTTCGTTAGTGCCATTTCAAGTGATTTATTTCACTCAGTAGGCCTCTATTATTGGCCTGGGAGTTTACTTTGCCCAGTGAGCCAAGAAGGATTGGCTGCAAAAGGTTGGTGGAAGTACCAAACTCACAATGCTCCAAAATCAACAGCTATCAAATCAATAACCTCTCAGCCTCTGGCGATGTCTGCCTACATTCAGCACCACCTGAGATTTTTATCAAATAGAATGTGGGAAACAAGGAATAAAATATATATTTGGCTCAAGGATGGAAAACAAAATATTAAATAATGAGTATAAATTTTGTCAAACTTCAGAAAGGAACAAACAAATATTACTTGCCAAGTAGTTGGATTCTTGCTATCACCTCAACCTTTTAAAGTCATCACAAATGATAAATACGTTCATTTTTTCACAGACTATGAAATAATTCTTTGGGAGTAAATTGTTGGAAATGTATATTGGGCAATTATCAAATTATTATGTGAAATTTAAAAAAAATGTTTTTCCAAAGTAAAATTTGGAGGGCAATCTGCTACTTAATTATATAAATTGATATTTCCTTCCAATTCACAACTAATTTCAACTCCAAATATAATTGGATGTAAATAATCTTATTTTATGATCCTAGTTCAGAACTTTTTAAATTTAATAGAGTTAATTAGTAGAAATTATTTTGTCTTATGATGTTTGAAAATCATTTAAGCCTATTTTACGAGTTATTTTATTTCTTCGTCACTGAATAAGTCATGTTTTTAACTTTAGAGAATATATTCTTCATCAGTGTAGGAAATGAGGGAAATTATGCTGAGGTGTTTATAAAATGCTTTTTTGAAAATTTAATATGTCTTACATCTCACTGTAACTTGACTTGTAAAGTAGTGTCTGTAGTCACTCTTCCTGAAAATTAATTTTCTCTCCATAAATCTTGCTGAGAATCCCGTTATGGTACATTATTATTACTGTTACATGTATTTTTGTGTACTGTTTTTGGTATTTATTTATTTATTTATTTCACTAAACGTTAATCTTAATCCTACAAGCATAAAACAAAATTATTTTTTATTAACATTCACTTATTAATTCAAATTACATCCCATCACAACCCTGAGTTCCACCTTCACACCCTCTACCCCCTCTCCCTCTATCCTATTTCTCTGGTGTGGGTTGCTACCACATACCAGCCCCCTCCCTCAGTTCATCAGTCACATGAGGGCTAAGACCTTCCTTTTACATTGAGGGCCTACAGGGTAGCTCCACTAGGGAAGTGTGTTCCACTAACAGGTAATAAAGTCCATGTTTCTATTTCATTGGGTCTGTTGATTGTAGGATGATTATCCTGTACTATATGGTTAAAATCCACTTATAAGTGAATACATGCCATGTGTATCTTTCTAGGTCTGAGTTAGCTCACTCACAATGAGCTTTTCTAGTTCCATCCATTGATTGCAATTTGCATGATTTCCTTAAAACAGAATTCTTTTTTAAGTTTACTTATTACTTGAGGTTACATCTCCATCACAGTGCCCTCTTTCCACCACTCACAGTCCCACACTTACACCCTCTGTCCCCTATCGCTTCCATCTCACTCCTCTGGAGTAGAGTGTCCCAAGAGAGCCTTATTTTGTCTTCCTTATTCTATGGAGAGGCAACAAGCCTGGAAAAATAGTATAAAGTGGAAGATAGTTTCCCCAGCAGGCCAAACTGGCTATTAGGTCTTCCAAGATGCATCTTCCCTAATCCATGTGAGTTTATGAAATCAGAGGCCAGAGCAACAAGAACCTCAGAGTAAGAGATTTTGTTTGAATAGGAAAAGGTGGTCTCAAGTAAAAAAAAAAAAAAAAAAAAAAGCTCACTTTTCTCTTTCATTGTGGAGGTTTTGGAGATGATCAAGGATGACTGAGAAAGAGAGAAAAGGAAATATGTGTCAATTAATTAATGTGACTTAAAGCAAGTGTTGACTTTAATTGGAATACAGGAACCTATTTTATATGATTTCTTAATAATAATTCTAAATGACTTTAAAAACTGAGGAATATAGGAAAAAACTGACAAGCATTATCTTAGATATATCATGGTAGATATGTCTTCTATTATTCCTCCAGGGTCTCCCTTATTCTGGTTCACAATTGATTCTCCTCTTTAGATAATGATTGTTCTAAACTTTTCAGGGGTAAAATAATTAAAATTTCGAACTATTTAGGGCTGTATCCAGAGTATCCTGAACACTCTAGGCATTCCTTAGGGAAGGTAAAGGGCTGGCGAGACCTAGAACTTAATTTTGCTACACAAATAATTTATGAGAAAAACCAGTTTTCACACAAAAACTCAGACCTAATCCACTGACTGTTGGAGGACAGCCACACACAACTAAGAGCAGGAAATGAAGAGACAAGCAGCCAATTTTCCAAGAGGCTGATATCATAAGCATTATCCATCGGAGGTTGCGTTTTGGGTCACTTTCATGTCTAATCTATAGTGAAGAACAGAGAAGAAGACACTATAAACAGAAGTGGAAAGGTCCTTGAGATTCTAGCATGCTTCATTTCCATGCTGAAGTCACTTGGTCTTGTCTCTTTGGGACTCATTTGTTTCATTATCTACATAAAATTAAAATCAAATTCAGTAATCTATGTAAACACTCTGTGTTTCAATTATATCAAATTAAGCTGACAGTCTCACTCTGGCCAAGCTTAAGTTGTTGCACTATGTACACATTTATCAAATAATTATTCCACACTTGGAATATGTAATTTAGAAGTTTTAGATATTTCTTTGTTTAAATTATATTTCTACTCAAATTGCTGGTCCAAATCTCTGTTTCTTGATTTATTTATTTCTTGTTTGACTTATTACACTTACTGCAACATTATCATGACTCCACTTGACAAAAGCAACAGAATAATAAAAAGTTAAGCAGCATAACATTCTAAATACATGACAAATTATGACTGTCATCTCTTGATATTGTGTCTATTACTGGTTCATATTTTGTTTCAAGCAAGTAAAAAATATTCATTCTGTTGGTTAGAACATTTCATCACACAAGGGGAGAGAGCTAAAACAACAGAAAACAAAACAAAACAAAGAATAAAAAATAAAAACAAACAAACAAACAAAAAACCTAACAGCAACAACAAAAAAACATTTTCCCTTTCTGGAGGAGTACAGATTGCTAGTAGATGCTATGGAACACAGCATCATGTCATTTAATGGTTTATTCACTAATGAATTACTTTGCTTCAGTAAATAACCTGTTACCTATTCAGGTTTTGTAAGAACCTTTATTACCTTCCATAGGTCACATACAAAAAGAAATCATGAAAGTTGGAGGTTGACTTACTGGGAATAAAATTTTCAGAGGGAAAGGGGAGGAAACAGGGGTCAGAGAATGAAAATGAATGAAGTTCATTATGTAAATATATGAGACTATCAAACAATATAAAATATTTGAGTTGTGAAACAAAAAAAGCAGAAGTTGGAGGGAATGGTGTAAGTCACACATATTTGAGTTATCTTTGATAATTTTTATGAGTGTTTATTTATTACTTCAATTTACATCTCCATCACAGTCCCCTCCATCCCACCCCTACTACACAGACCCCTCCCATTCCCACTCTTCCACCCTTTACCCCTACTCCCAGAACTCATAATTCTTTTTTTGAATAATTAGGCCACAATTATGAAAATTATAAGGTATAACATACATTCTCAGTGTCAAGTCCATACATATTTGGGAACTAATGTTAATTATCTATCTCCATGAGTTTAAATTTCTATACCTAACTCAGTTTTCATCTGAACTTGCATTACCAACTTAAAGATATCTTTTTAGACCTAGAACATCCTTTGAATTCCTAAACAACTTAATCTAGTATAAACAATCCTTTCATTTCATTGGTAGATCAGACTCTCATTTAGAATTCAGACCATATTTTATTTTACAACCATAGCTTAATAAACCAAGCATATTAGGCAGCCAAATAAAAAAATCTATAACCTCAAAAGATTAGTGTGAAGCCTAGGGCCTTTTCATTTACTTGAATCGCAGGCAAGTTAAGTCCCACATTCAGGTTCAGTTTTTCCACATGACGGGTTCCATCAAAGTCTGGAATGAAGTCTCCTGGTACTAAAATGGAGCTTATAGTTTCTTTTACTGTTAGTAGAATTAGTAGTGTGCACAGGAGAAATGGTGATGGTGATGATGATGACGGCTCCATTGAATTTTAGATCAATAATCGCTCTAAAGTTAGTAGTAAATTCCCCAAATTATTGGCAATAAATTGCATAAATAAATATCTATTACCTGTACATTATAAATTTTATATTTGCCTAGGAATGTTTAAGCTTTTTTTGGATGTATTAAGCAAGGAGATAAAAACTAAACTTTTTATATCTGCCTTAATAAAAGCCTTTTCTAAATATTAACCCTACATGAAGGTGGTAGGTGGCATTTGCTTTAGAAAAGCAAATATTTCAGTTGTATAAGCAATGAGTACATACAAAGTTTAAATAAATGAGAAATAAAAGAGATTTATGTGCCTACAAATTAACTGAAAACATAATAAAATAGAGCAATGCAATCCTTACAACGACTGACAGATTGTTAATGCTAAAATTTAAGAATTTCAGTTCTTTTGCCTATACCAATTTGGAGAAAAAATGCAAAAACAAATAACAAAAATAACCTCAAAATAACAACAGCAACAAAAACCCTAAAAATCCTCTGACAATTAGGAAAAGGTTACAGTTTTATGTAAAGGTGCTGGTGTATCATTGGGTAGAGGATTTGTAATGATGGAAAGTGAAATTGCCTGAAGCAATTTAAAATAAAATATTATACATAAAGATAATAATTTAAAGTGCACTTAGGAAATTTATTTATGAGTATCTTGTCAAAGTTGCTTACAATGTGATTTTTTGATGGAATCTGATAACACAAACATAAATATAAGTCATGTATCAGTTAATAAATCCAATGTGTGGAACATATTTCGAATTCTTATATCATACTATTTTGTATGAGTATTGGGTTCATTTTTTGTTTCAATTGACTTAAATTCATTTTTGTTTCATGTATACATTCAGGTAATTTATATATACATATATGTATTTCAAAGTGTAAAGTATTATAGAAAATGTTATTTGGTTTAGCCTATAGTTTCATTTTTGGCAAACAATAAATTAATATCTCAGTTGATTTTTTGGTTTTTTGACTTTTTTAATACTATAAAGTTTATGGAAAAGATATCTAGCACAGAGGTAGAACAAAACTCTGGTGATCACTGCATGATTTTTATGTAGCATACAGTTCTTTCACCATTTTCTTCTCTCTTATTTGAATATATATGTATATGTATTTATATATATATATATATATATATATCCCAACCACAGTCTCCCTTCACTCCTTCCCTCTCAGCCCCTCCCATGTGCCCCAACACCCACTCCTTCTCTATTTCTCTTCAGAAAAGGGGAGGCCTCCTACAGATATCAACCAAACACAGCATATCAAGTTGCAGTTAGACTTTTCACCTCACCTCCCCTCATAATAATACTGGACAATATAACAGAATATGAAGAAAAGGGTCCCAGTGGCAGGTAAAAGTGTCAGAAACAGTCCCTGATCCAATTATTAGGAGTCCCACAGAAGATCAATCTACACAGCTGTAGTATCTATGCACAGGGACTAAGTATATCCTATACAGTCTTCCTGCTTGTGAATTCTGTCCCTGTGAGACCCTTTGAGCCCAGTTTAGTTCACTCTGTGGGTTTTCTTGTGGTATTTTTGAGCCCCCAGTCTCCAAAAATCCTTCCTCCACTTCTTCAACAGGATTCCCTAAGGATCACTGTCTAGTGTTCTATTGCTGTTAAGAGACATCATGACCAAAGCAATTCTTATAAAAGGGAATGTTTAATTGAGGTTATATTACACTTTCAGGAGTTCAGGCCATTATCATCATGGCAGGAAACATGGCAGCCTGCAAGCACACCTGGTGCTGGTAAAGCAGTTGAGAGCTCTACATCTTTTTTTTTAATTGTTATTATTATGTCAGGACACATCTCCAACGTAGTGTCCTCTTTCCACTCCTCCCAATACCGCCCTCCCACCCTCTACCCCCTATCCTTTCCAACCCACTCCTACAGAGTGGAGTGTCCCTGCATACCAGTCCCCTGCCCCAGCTCAGCAGTCATATGAGGGTCAAGAGCCTCCTCATACACTGTGGACCTAAAAGGCAGCACCACTAGCACAAAGTGTCTCACTGACATGAAAAAAAGTCTATGTTCATGTTCCCTTTGGTGCATTCATTGAGTATAGTTATCCTGTACTATATGGCTAAAATCTGACTATAAGTGAATAGATGTCTGTGCATCCTTCTGGGTCTGGGTAATCTCATTCAGGATGAGCATCTCTTGTTCCATCCATTTGGCTGCAAATTGCATGATTTCCTTATTACTGATGGCTAAGTAGTATTCCATTGTGTAGATGTACCACAGTTTTTTAATCCGTTCTTCGGTTGAGGGGCATATGGGTTGTTTCCAGTTTCTAGCTAATACAAATAAGGCTGCTATGAGCATAGATGAGGAAAATTACTTGTGACTTGGTGAGGAATCATTTGGATGTATATCAGAAGTGGGAGGGCTGGGTCTCCAGGCAGAGCTATTCCAAGTTTCTAAGATATCACCAGACTGATCTCCATAGTGGTTGCACAAGCCTGCACTCCCACCAACAACGGAGGAGGGTTCCCCTTTCTCCACACCCTCCCCAGCATGTACTGTCATATAAGCTTTTGATCTTAGCCATTCTGACAGTTGTGAGATGGAATCTCAGAGTCATCTTGAGTTGCATTTCTCTGATGATTAAGTATACTGAGCATTTCTTCAAATGTCTCTCAGTCATTAGGAATTCCTCCTTTATTTGTGAATTCTCTGTTTAGCTATGTTCCCCATTTCTTGATTGGATTATTTTGTTTCTTGGCATTTTAATTTCTTGAGTTCTTGTAAATTTTGGATATTAGCCCTCTGTCAGATATGGGGTTGGGGAAGAATTTTCCCAATCTGTAGGCTGCCGTTTTGTTCGAATGACAGTGTCTTTTGCCTTACAGAAGCTTTTCAGTTTCATGAGGTCCCATTTACTGATTGTTGGTCTTAGGTCCTGAGCTGTCAGTGTTCTGTTCAGGAAGGTGTCACCTGTGCCAATGAGATCCAGGGTTTTCCCCACTTTCTCTTCTAGTAGATTTAATGTGTCCGGCCATATGTTAAGGTCTTTGATCCATTTGGACTTAAGTTTCTTAAGTTTTGTACAAGGTGATAAGTATGGGTCTATTTTCATTCTTTTACATGGGGAATATCCAATTGGACCAGCACCATTTGTTGAAGATCCTATCATTTTTCCATTGTATGGTTTTGACTTCTTTTCAAAAATTAGGTGGCCATGGGTGTGTGGGTTCATTTCTGGGTCTTCAACTAAATCTTATTGATCCACTGGTCTGTTTCTATACCAGTACCATACTCTTTTTATTACTATTGCTCTGTAGTACAGATTGAAATCTGGGATGGTGATACCTCCAGATGTTTTTCGTTGTTGTTGTTGTTGTTTTTTTTTTTTTTTTACGAAGTTGATTTAGCTATTCTGGGTTTTTTGTTGTTCCATATAAAATTGAGAATTGCTTTTTCCAGGTCTATTAAGAATTGTGTTGGTATTTTGATAGGAATTGCATTGAATCAGTATATTGCTTTTGGTAGGATGGTCATTTTTATTATGTTGATCCTACCAATCCATGAGCATGGGAGATCTTTCCATCTTCTGATGGCCTCTTCAATTTCTTTCTTCAAGGACTTGAAGTTCTTGTACAGATTTTTCGCTTGCTTGGTTAGAGTTACCCCCAGGTATTTTATATTGTTTGTGGCTATTAGGAAAGGGTGTTGCTTACCTGATTTCTTTCTCATCCCATTTATTTGTTGCATAAAGAAGGACTTCTGATATTTTTTTAATTAATTTTATATCCAGCCACCTTGCTGAAGGTGTTTATCAGCCATAAGTGTTCTCTGGTGGAATTTTTGGGGTCGCTTATGTATACTATCATATCATTTGCAAATAGGGATAAATTGACTTCTTCTTTTCCAATTTGTATCCCCTTGACCTCCTTTAGCTGTCTTATTGCTTTAGCAAGAACTTGAAGTACTATGGCTCAATTTGAACAGGAAAGAGACAAGGCAACATGCAAATTGGAGCAGGAAATTTATAAAACGAACAAAATGTTTCAAGACTTGAAACTGTAAGTGGAAGCCATAAAGAAAATACAGTCAGAGATAAGAGTGGAAGTGGAGAATCAATGGAAGAGAACAGGAACTACAGACATGAGAATCAAAATAGGATACAAGAGATGGAAGACAGGATTTCACGAGTGGAATATTCGATGGAAGAAATCAATACAACAACCAAAGAAAATGAGAAAGCTAAAAAAAGTTCTCACCAATAACATCCAAGAAATCAAGAGCTCTACATCTTGATGTGAAGGAAGCCAGGAGGAGATCAGCTTGTTCAGGCAGCCAGGGTGATACTTTCATTCCACAATGGGTTGAGCATGAGCATTGGAAACCTCAAAGCCCATCACCACAGTAACACATTTCCTACAACAAAGCCACACCTCCTAATAGTGCCACTCCCTGTGGGCCAAGCATTCAGATGCATGAGTCTATGGGGGCTTATTCACATCACCACAACTACCTAATGTTTGCTGTGGATCTCTGAATCTGTTTTCATCATTTGCTGGATGAAACCTCTCTGATGAAAATTGGTCCAGGCCCCAACATATGTGTATAGCAGGGAGTCACTTCATTGGGTCACCTATCTATCTATCTATCTATCTATCTATCTATCTATCTATCTATCTATCTA